>LBNU01035189.1:0-13902 GCA_014162995.1 Artemisia annua
TTCATCACTTGGCTTAATTTGTGTTCAAATCTTGTAATCAGGGACTTGGGTGATGAATGAACCCAACACTTATTCGTTGAGAAATTACTTGGATAATATACTATACCTAAAAACGACCTAATCAATCGACGCTTAGCAGGGAATCTTTCTTTTCGCATATGCAACCATACCAAATCACCTGGCTTAAAGAGGATATGTTTACGCCCTTTATCCCGACGATACTTAATAAGCTCATTATTCTTGGTGATTCTGTCATGAACTTTCTGATGGATGTTCTTGATTTCTGCTGCTAAGTCACTTGCTTCTTTGCTAAATTTGGAGGTTGTATCAAGAACAGCAAGGTCAAGTGGGGTAGAGGGGTTCAAACCGTACACCACCTTGAATGGGCTAAGACCAGTTGTTTTATTGGGAGCCATGTTGTAAGCAAACTCAGCCCGAGGTAATAGGTCTTCCCACTGTTTCAGATTTGTCGTAATAAGAGCTCGAAGTAGCGATCCAAGAGTACGATTGGTAACTTCCGTCTGGCCGTCAGTTTGTGGATGGCTCGATGTACTAAATTTGAGCTTAGTACCGAGCTTCCTCCATAGCGTTATCCAAAAATGGCTTAAGAACTTAACATCTCTATCACTAACCATTGTCTTGGGTACCCCGTGGAGTCGGACTATTTCCTTGAAATACAAATTAGCCACCTGAACAGCATCGTAGGTGGTGTGGCATGCGACAAAATGAGCCATTTTTGAGAACCTGTCAACTACCACCATAACAGAATCTTTCTGGTGTTGGGTACGTGGTAAACCGGTGATGAAATCGAGGCTAACATCTTCCCAAGGAGTAACCGGTACTGGTAGTGGCATATAAAGTCCATGGGGAGACGAGTGGCTTTTAGCTCGATGACAAGGCAAACATCGCCGAACAAGATGCTCAACATCACAAGCTAGTTTTGGCCAAAAAAAGTGAGCTCGTAACAGATGGGTGGTTTTGTCAATACGTAGATGACCTGCTAATCCTCCCTCATGAGTTTCTTGAATCAATACAATTCGAATGCTATGGCGAGGGATACATAGCCGCTGCTTCTTAAACAAGAACCCACTAAAAATGTGAAAATCACCCATGGCATGATTCTGAGTCTCCTGACAGTTTAAAAATAGTGTACCAAAATCGGGATCAGAAAGATATTCTTGCTTGAGGAGTTCGAACCCAATGATTTTTGGTTGGAGATGATTAAGCAATGAATACTTGCGGGATAATGCATCTGCTCCTTTGTTCAACCTTCCCGATTTATGTTTGATAGTAAAGTTAAAGACCTGAAGAAATTCCACCCACTTAGCGTGCCTAGGCTGCAACTTATGTTGACCTTGAATATACTTTAGAGCCTCGTGATCCGAATGTAAAATAAACTCTTTTGATATCAGATAATGTTGTCAATTATCTAAAGCCCTGATTATAGCATAAAACTCCTTATTATACGTTGTATAACGTCGTTTTGCATCATTGAATTTCTCACTGA
Organism: Artemisia annua; assembly: GCA_014162995.1. Lineage (NCBI taxonomy): Eukaryota > Viridiplantae > Streptophyta > Magnoliopsida > Asterales > Asteraceae > Artemisia > Artemisia annua. The sequence goes on from LBNU01035189.1 coordinate 1,508, forward strand.
AATAGGCTATCGGGCGGCCTGATTGTGACAGAACAGCCCCAATCCCCACGCCGGATGCATCACACTCAACCTCAAAAACATCGGTAATACACGGCAGCGCCAAAACCGGGGTCGAAGAGAGTTGTCTTTTGAGTTCTTCGAAGGCTAGTTGTGCTTGTGGGTTCCATTCAAATTGCTTGTACTTGGTAATCTCAGTCATTGGTGCCACAATTGTACTGAAATTCTTTATAAACCTCCGGTAGAAAGAAGCAAGACCATGAAAGCTTCTAACTTGATGTATAGTTTGTGGGACGGGCCAATCTTGGATAGCTTGTATCTTTTTATCATCCACCTGAATTCCCTCTGCGGACACGAGATAACCAAGGAAGGTTACTTGGTTAGCAAAAAAATCACATTTTTCTGAATTTCCATACAGTTTCTCCCGGTCAAGTACTTCAAACAATTGTTGTAGATGGGATTGGTGATCCGTTTCTGTTCTACTATACACAAGTATGTCATCGAAGTAGACGACAACGAATTTGTTCAAAAATGGCTTCAAAACGTGGTTCATCAGCCGCATGAAAGTACTAGGTGCATTTGACAGCCCAAATGGCATGACGAGCCACTCGTATAACCCTTCTTTCGTTTTGAAAGCTGTCTTCCATTCATCCCTTTCGTATATCCTGATTTGATGATACCCGCTCCTTAAATCAACTTTAGAAAATACAGTGGCACCATGGAGCTCATCCAACAAGTCGTCCAACCGGGGAATAGGGAAACGGTATTTTATAGTGATCTTATTGATTGATCTACTATCCATACACATTCTCCATTCTCCGTTTTTCTTTGGCACTGGTAATGTTGGGACCGCACACGGACTAAGGGACTCACGTATAAGACCCTTCTCTAATAAACTATTAACTTGCTTCCTGATTTCAGTTGTTTCCTGTGGGTTAGTGCGATAAGCAGGTTTATTGGGTAAGGCTGAACCTGGGACCAGGTCGATCTTGTGCTGGATGGAATGCATAGGGGGTAAACCCGAAGGAATTTCAGCGGGGAAGACATGTTGGTATGACTTGATCAGTGGTTGGACAAGTGGGTGTGTGGCTGGTTGGGGTTTGTCCTCATCTTCATCAAGTCCCAACAAAATAAACTCTCTAGCAGGGTGGAACTCATGATGTTCGGATTTTAAAAGTGTACTCAAAGAAGGTGCGGGTTTTGAGTGTGGTTTGGTTGGAGCAATGGGGGTGAGGACTATCTTTCGATTATTATGAACAAAAGAATAGGTGTTCAAGTAGCCATCGTGTATCACTCGTCGGTCAAATTGCCAAGGACGCCCCAACAATACATGACAAGCATCCATAGGGATGACATCACACCAAATTTTATCTGAATATGACTTACCAATACTAAAGGATATTAAAACTCGGTGGGATACGTGTATACCTTTTCCTTGGTTTAGCCAGTGAATGACGTAGGGTGATGGGTGGGATTCAGTGAGTAAATTCAACTTGGAAACCATGGTTTGGGAGGCGACATTTGTACAACTGCCCCCGTCAATTATCACAGAACAAATCTTTTGAGCAATGGTGCACCTCGTGTGAAAGATGGCCTCGCGTTGGAGTTTTTCCTCTCGAACTGGCACACTACTCAAAGCCCGTCGAACCACCAGTAATTCACCAACATCTGGACCAACCACCTCTTCTTCGGGTTCAACAGTTAGCGGCGGTTCAGCAGTGGGTTCGACACCAAATTCATATCCACCGGCTAATTCAAAATCAACGAGGGTAATAAGCTGTTTGTTTGGACACTCAGAGGCAATGTGCCCGATTCCTTGACATCGGAAGCATTTCCTGGGAGCCTTTGGGAGTTCGATGTTTTGACTGTTGTTGGTGAACGGTTTAGGGTTTATTGGGTTAATGGGTTTAATTGTGGTTGTGGGTTTTGTTTGTGGGTTGGGTTTGAAACTGGGTCTGACTTCTAGTTTGCCTTTAATCCGCTGTTGAGAATCGACCTTGTGGGCCAGAAGAGTGAGTTCAGCTAGGGTTTGGTATGTATGTAGTTCCACAACATTTGCAACTCGTGGTTCCAACCCCCAAATAGCGAACTAGGGTCTGAGGATCATCTTCTGGTATGTCACATTTCATTAACAGGTACTCAAAGTCGCGTGAGTAATCTTCAACGGGACCTGAGCCTTGTTTCAAAGAGTGCAATTGAGAGAAACTTGCCTGAATATAGTATGAATGAAGAAACTTCTGCTTCATCTTTTCTTTCATCTTTGGCCACGTTCGAATCTTCTCCTTCCCCATTCGTTCTCGCTTCAAACATACATTAGACCACCATGTCGAGGCATACTTGCGCAGTTTCAACGCAACAATTTTCACTTTGTTGTCGTCGGTAGTCTCTTTGTAATCGAATACCCGTTCGACAGTTCGAATCCATTCTACAAACTCGTCTGGATCTAACTTCCCATCATATTCAGGTATGTCGACCTTAATATCATTAGAGTGCCAACCACCAGTCCCTCCTTTGTTAACTGACCTGTTGGAATTGGAATCTTCTCCCTGGTTCTGAGAGACAATTAATTCCTGAATTTGATCTTGCATAGCCTTCATCTGTTGCGCCATATCTCTCTTATCAGCTTCCATAATTTCCAAAATCTTTTTCATTTCGGTACTACTTCGGGTATCCATGGCTCTGGTACCAAATGATAGCCTGGAGTTTATAGATTTGGATCTTTAAACCCGACACAAAAAACTAATATTACAACAACGGTCCTTTCGAGTTACAGTCACACCACTCGAAGCTCTCGCTGGGCAATCTAACTTGAACTCACGATACAGACACACCACGCTAATTCAAATTAGTCTCCAAGATCACCTCCTAATGTTGCCAAAACTAGGATAGCAATGGAAGAAATACTCTCTCACAGAGAATAAAATTTGGCATTGTAAAACTGCCTTTTTCATTCATAGGTTTGCAGTTTATAACAAAGAGGAAATAAAAACTACCACCCCACTTTCTCATACACTTTTGGAATTAATAAACTTACTGCTTGACTAAACCAAATAAACAAAAATAAAGGAAAAATAAAATAGCTGTGAAATAAAGAAACGTGGGGGAAAACCATCGCTATGCATGTGATCACGTCTTGAGGGGATCCAACTGAACCAGGCTGATCCATTTCTGCTGATTCTGACCCGAGTTGACTGGGCTTGATTCTGGTGGGCTTGAGTCCAGTGCAATGATCGGGTATTCTGGGGCTTGCCTATCAACTGATGCTCACATATCCAAGCGTGAGCCACCTAATAGTCGCCTCTTCCTTCTTATAATCATCATTAAGCTATAAACATCCGCGATAATATCTCTTATTCTTTTCATGGGGTTACTTAAGTCCTTTCCTAATATCGTTCTCACTCAATATACCGTAGGGGGGGAACCTATTACATTTCTCAACAGAAAAGTTTTTATACCTAGGGTGTGCACGGGGCATTTGATAAACAAAGTCCTCATCCCCATCTGAGAATGTAATTAACCCTTCCATTAGTTTTTCATCTAAGTTGGTTAAGCTTTTGAAGGGCTTCCCGAATACAACTTGGGTTAAGCTACTATCAATAAACTCCCCTAGATCTTCTATAACCATAAAGTCTATTCGATAAGCAAAGCTCCCTACAAACACATGCAACGTCTTAGCCCTAGCAACTATATTCTCTCCTTGATATTCTAACTCCTTTACCATGATTTTATTGTATTCAGCACGCGAGATTATGTTCATTGGCAAAGATGAGTTAAGGTAGGCGTCAAAGCTTCTAAATCCAATTTTGCAAGGGAATTGCATGTTAAACAAACTATCTTTCTCAATCTTTGTGCTAGGGTCAACATAATTTAGAGGTTTGGATATTTCCTCTCCTTCAGGGTGATCTACTACTTCCCCATTCCCTAGGTCCTCATCGGAATCCGACGAGTAGTAAAAGGGGCCATTTTCATAGTCGGTGTCATGGTCAGATTCGTCCATATCGGAATGGTTGTCAAAGTGATGATCGGGTGGTAGGTTTGGTGGGTTCTCGTTTTCAACAATAGGGGGCAGGTTGGGTAACTAAAAATTCCTACGGCGGAAAACACGAATAACAGGGATCAAGCGACCAATATTACTCATGGAGAAGTATTACGAACAAAAACACAAAGAAAATAGATAGACTAAAGAAATCCTAGAAAAATAAAATAAAAGTCTCACTAGAAAGGAATCTAGTGAGTAGACCTAATAAAATAAAAATTCAACCTAAACAATAACTATTCCCCGGCAGCGGCGCCAAAAACTTGATGACGTGGGATTGCGACCACGCAACAGGTTTTACCTCTCAAGGGATATTGAGAAGCTTGCAATCCCACCAAGCAGTGTACCTGACCGATGTAGTATAGTGTAGTGGCAAGTACGGGGGATTGATCGTTTTTTCACAGGGAATAGTGTTCGTTAGGATTGAAAAACTACTCTAATAGGTCTAAGGGTGAAGGAAGATTATTTTTGTATTTTTATAATTTTTATAAAAGCAAGTAAAATCTCGGGTTTGAAGGAGTGGGCGGAATTAGTTGCTAGTCAACTAACCAAAAAAACGACTATTGCAATAAAAATAAAATAACGAGAAAATACAAGGTTGTAAAAACTTATATGGAGACAAATGTGTTTACTTAGATTTCCTTACTCCCTAACTATCTTTTACCAGTTAATTGGTGTGTGTATTAATTGCGTGGATGACGGGTGTATTCCTTAACAATTCATGGGGTGGCGTACATATCTCCCCAATTATATGAGCTCTTATCTCCTCCTACAACGATGCGTAAAGCACCCAATCATAGGGATTGTAAACAGTGGCTCATGCATTAAATACTACCTTAATAACCTATTAGTTACATGTTTCTTAAGGCGTTCTCAAGCATGTTACCGTATAGGAGTTTAGCCAGTTTTCTTAAGCCTAACATTGATGAAACATTCATCTAAGACAAGTAATAACACACCAATCAACCAATAATTAATAGTTAGGTTTCATTAGATCCAAGCAAACACGATAAAAATCTAGCCTAGCATGTTAATTGAAAGACAAGCATAAGATGTAATTAACCAACACATAAACTTATTGATTAATTTAAGTGAGGACTTATCTTTAATTGAACACGAAGGATTCAAGGGGGAAAAACCCTTGAAAATACAGCCAAATTCGTCTTTAGGGGGTTTCCCAAAGTTGCACCAAAAGTTCCACACATAATGAATGAAAAGTAGAAAAGTATATATAGATTTTACATTCTGACGGCGTCAGGTTATGGGTTCTGACGCCGTCAGCTCCCCGCCATTAGGGTTCTCGGATGGCCTAGATCTACTTCTGACGCCGTCATTTGTTAATCTGCTCTGGGCCGTCACTCTTTAAGTTAACACCTGATGGCCTACACCTTTTAACACCTGACGCCGTCAGGTGGAAACATCTTGTTTTCTTCATAGGGCGTCTAGTGTAATCTGATTCCACTCCTTTGTCAACATTGGCTGATGGCGTCACCTTGTGACTCTGACGCCGTCAGGAAGGTTTTCCAGCTTCTTTTGAGACTTTGTCGTTTTCTTCACTTTTATGCTCCAAAAACGTCCAAATTGACATGTTTTCCATAATTCTTCTCAAAAGTACCTAAAATGACAAAAGGAACGATTTAGGGAAATATTTGATCACATTTACTCGAATTAGGGCTTAAATGACCCCTTAAAACGGGTACACTTTTCGTCTTATCATCTTTTCAGGTTCATCAAATTTTTTCAGGTTCATCAAATTTTTTCAGGTTCATAAAATTTTACATAAGAAACTGATAATTCTGTTCAGGTTCATCAAATTGAACAAAGTTCTTTTCAGGTTCATTAAATTTTTTCAGGTTCATCAAATTTTACTTATAAAATTCTGTTCAGGTTCATCAAATTGAACAAAGTTCTTTTCAGGTTCATCAAATTTTTTCAGGTTCATCAAATTTTAAGAAACTAATAATTCTGTTAACATAAAATAATTTGTAACTTACAATAATTGATGTATGGCAATATAGCTTCCTCAATGATCCTGTGCTCCTTTTCCGTTCAGATTGGTTAAGTACATATGCCCACATATCAATGACTCCCGCACTGACTTCATTCCCTTCTTTGAAGCTCTCAAAGTGGATTCTTTGACCGTCAACAAAGTAGGAATGAAATAACACATCACTGCAATTTCATTTTAAGATAATATTTTAGAAAAAAAAACTACTGATTAAGGGCTACGATTTTTTAAATTGATGAATTTAATACTTACTCAAGATCTCCTCTTGCAGCGAAAATTGTATCAGCCACCTTTTTTTCATTGTCATGTACCTTGTTCTTCATCACAACCACTCTTTGAAAATACGGAGATTTTAGAGATTCAGAAGGCTTGACTTTTCTCTTTTCTCTTATATTCTCTAAGCCTTCTTCACCTTCACTAATATTCTTCGCCGTTTTAGGTATTTTAAGCTTTTGAGCGATTGTGTTGAATGAATTAAGTGGTGTGGTAAAATCTTCATCTTCTGCTTCATTAACATTGACTTCATTCAATGTTACTTTTTCTTCTGGTGCTGGTGGAGCACATGATATGGGTCTTATCATCTTTGGTTTATCTTCATCTTGTGGTGAAGACTTTATCCTTTTTACTCCTGTTTTCTTCATTTCTGAAGCTTCGTATTGAATTCTTTTCCAAGCATTGTCATCAATTTTGTCGCTCAACAATCCTGACGATGTGTGCAAGAAAGGTGTGTTCTTGATCAACTCATCCAAGATCTGCTCAGGATCTTGCTTCTCTTGATACAAAACCAAAGCCTTATTCTGAAATTGGTCCGGGTTGAATATTGGGAATTCGGGCCTTGGCATCTGTTTTCAGTTAAAGGTTCATCATCAACAAGGTGCAAAATAAGTTCATCAATTATAAGGTAAAGGTTGATTTTTATTACCAGTTGTTGACATTCAATCTTTTCAAATGCTTCCATAAAGGCTGGATCTAAGCACAACTGAGTAAACGTTGGCTCTGTCGGGTTGTCCGGTTGAGGTTCATCTGTTTCTATAGATGCTTCCTTGGCCTTGGATCCATCCGTATCATCACCCATCGTTATCATCAACGTTTGTGAACTCTCATCTTCCTTTTGTGAACTCACAGATGTTGTCCTGTTCACCAACTTGTTCATCCAGTCCTGGACTTCCAACAATGATTCATTTCCGGGGTGTTTCTCCAATCCAGCCCTTAGCATGTCATCAATATTAATTTTAATTTCTTGAAATAAGGATAACATGTTCTTCAGTGAGTTACTGAATTCCTGTCATTAATATAATCAAATAAGTCTTTGGGCGTAAATAAGATCTAAATTTCAAAAGTAAATCGAAAGATGGTAAAGTGATAAATCAGAAAGTAAGCCTAAAGATTTTTACCTCCGCTGATTTGAATTGGGAATACTCCCTTGAAACTCTAATATCATTGCTGATAACTGTTGTTGGGTGAGCTTAATACTTGAGGATGACGGTTCATCATTTCTATTTTCAGATGTTTGATCGGTCCCCGTCATTGGATCAACCATTGGATCAGATTCGGTCCTTTGAATATCATCCTCAGTTCCGGTGTTTGGAATATCATCATCTGTTAATTGATGAACCAAATAAAAGAAATTCAAATAATCACTGATGAACCTCATTCTAATATATGCAAATTTCAAATATCACAAAATAGATTTTTTACCGAATGGTTGTGGATCTACCTAATGAGGCTCCTCAATATCATCTATATGAACATTATCAGCCATTTGCTCATAAAAGTCAGCTGCCTTAGGGGAATTTGAAGTTCGTTTCCTTTTGTATCCGACAACGCTTTTGAACATGTTCATCGAATAGTGGTTGTTAGGAGATAGCGAACTCCTTTTCCTTTTCTGTTTTCCTCCTAAATAGTATAAGGTTCATCAGATTATTAACAGGTTCATCATAAAGCAGATTATTAATATAATATAAGGTTCATCAGATTATTAACAGGTTCATCATAAAGAAGATTATTAATATAATGTAGTATAAGGTTCATAAGATTATTAATATAATATAAGGTTCATCATATTATCATTTTTGTTTACCTTTAATTGTTCTTTGTCTCTTCTTTGCCGTATATTCTATCAGCATGTTATCTTCATCTTCTCCGATCACTGGCTGTATCTGATCTTCTTCTGCTTTCTGTTCCTCTATTTCATCTCCATAATTCTCTAAATTTAATAAATTCATTCCGATCAAATGTCAATAACTGATGATTCCAAAATAAATCTGATGAACATTTAATAAAATCATACCTATAATCATCTGTAAACCCAACTTTTCAGGAGTCCCCCGTTTTGAAACAATTTCTTTTGTCCATCTTGGTTTTGTTGAGGGTTGTTCAACATTTTGGCTTTCTGCTCCAGCATTCTCTATCTGCTCTTGATCATCATCATCTCTCTCTTCTTCACCGTAATCAATATTTTGTTTTGCACCGTCATCATCATCATCGTTCTCTGTATCATCATTTTTTTGTTCTTCACCGTCATCATCATCATCATTCTCTTCTTCACCGTTATCATCATTCTTTTCTGCATCATCATCCTTTGTTTCTTCTCCTGCTTCCTCCAATTCTTCCTTGTTCACCGTTTTCATAGCTTTTGGAGCTCTTCCTTTTCTGATTTTTCCAAACATCATCTCTTCCAATTCTTCCAACATTTATGTTTTCCAGTATTTAAACGCTAGGAGTTTTGGCTTCTTCAGAAGATAATTGGCAAATATCACCTGCAATTTTAAGTTAATGTAACTGATGAACCAAAAACACATGACAAAATTTAATTTGCATCAACGATAAAGAATATACTAATTACCTCCAATTACAAGATTGGTCCAAAGAATGGCTTTCCCGGTTTCCAATCTGACCTTTCGTCCTTCATACAATCCACCAAATATTTGCACCGTTCATTTGTCTCACCTTTGTAAGATCGACAAGAGATGGCAGGACTGCTATATTCAGTGTCCCCATTGATACCACATGGAACAAAATAGTAGAAAACAAGCAAATGAAGTTCATCGTAAATAGCTTTCCACTATCATTTTTCTTAATTTGTTTCCTAATTAAAGGCAACAAAATTTTATTAACATACAATCTAGGTTTTTTTCCAGCAGCACCGAATTGGTTTCTCCATTCTATTTAATTATCGTTTGATCTTTCCTTCAAAACGTCACGCACATCAACTTCAAGCTGGCCCATTGGGAATCCAAAAGTATGGTGAACTCGCTCAGGGGTTATTTTTATAGTTTCACCAAAGACAGTTAGAATTCCTGATTTAGCATCAAACCTTTCTAGCAACCAATACCCTAAACGACTTGGCATTACATTTAATCCAAAATCCATCAACGATATAAAATCCAAGCCTGAAACTGCCCGTTTTTGGTCCATTGTTNCAGCACCGAATTGGTTTCTCCATTCTATTTAATTATCGTTTGATCTTTCCTTCAAAACGTCACGCACATCAACTTCAAGCTGGCCCATTGGGAATCCAAAAGTATGGTGAACTCGCTCAGGGGTTATTTTTATAGTTTCACCAAAGACAGTTAGAATTCCTGATTTAGCATCAAACCTTTCTAGCAACCAATACCCTAAACGACTTGGCATTACATTTAATCCAAAATCCATCAACGATATAAAATCCAAGCCTGAAACTGCCCGTTTTTGGTCCATTGTTAGTTCGTTAATAATATCATATAATGGACCAGGAATTTTTTTTTTTATTTTAACCATTGGAATTTTATCTTGTTTAGGTTGGAGAGTCTGGCGAAGATTTAGTTCAGGCTTAAGGTCTTCAGAGAGAACAGGCTTAGGGTCTTCAGGGTTCGATGAACCTGAAGGTTTTGAAGGTTTCGATGAACCTGAAGGTTTTGAAGGTTTTGATGAACCTGAAGGTTTTGAAGGTTTCTATGAAACTGCAGTTTTTGAAGGTTTCGATGAAACTGCAGTTTTTTCACTTTTTTTAGAAAACGGTTCATCAGCTTTTGATGAACCCCTAGCTCTTTTATTAGTAAATGTATCTTTGTTATGTGTGCAATGAGATAGATGCCGTGCACATTTTGGAATCATATGAACCATTGCTGATGTACGATGTGGTGTTGGTAGTGATGTAATTGGATCCTGAGCAAACTTGTGGTGAAGTGAATGTGATTTGAGCCATAGTGCTAAAGAGTTGGTGTTGGAGACGGTGACAAACTTGCACGAAGAGCCCGATCTTTTTTTGTTAACTGCACTTTCAATGATGCTTCAAGTAGTCATAACAACAGAGACTGTAGATGCTGCTGGAAGGTTCTCGTTGTCGTAAAAAGTGACATTATCTTTGCAATCAGTACCTAACAACTCAATAAACTTGTGTTGATGGCAATCTTTGGAAGCTTGACATGCATCGTTAGATTCGGTTGACTATGTTGGTGAACCGATGATACATTCAATGGATTCCCCTGTCAACAGAAGTTCTCGTATTCCCAAATAGAGTTTGACTCCATGGTTCTGATTACTATCCAGTACCTTCAGTTAAGAGATAAACATGGTCCACAAATCCTTTGCAGATCTTCTGAGCATCCACACTGCGAAAAGATGGATTGGGAACTTCCTTGACATATGTAACTCATTGCTAGTGCATTAGCTCATAATGGCCTTTTTCGTCAGTTAGTTGTGATTTCAGAAAACTGAATTTTTTTATTGGTTCAGTCTTTGGTGGTGTGGCATTAGGATCACCTGGAATCGTCTTGTGTGCAATTGGGAATGACCATCGAAGAGCACTCTCCTCATATATTGCCATGATTTATCAGTGTCGAGAAACGCGCAGGATTGCTTGACCACTGACATAATTTGCGCTGGTGTGAGCATTGGTGGTATGTCAAGAATCCAGGCTTCCATGACGAATGTTGGATAGTGATAGCTTCACAATTTGATCGAACCAGATGGTTTTTTGGTTGTTAAGACCGTGCATTCATTGCGTTTGTAGGTAGTTTTGTGCACTTGATGCATTAAGTGGATGTTGAGTGGTACATTGACGGTGGGTGAAACAACTGTTGAAACATTTGCTGATACGGTGTGATTGTTTTGTTGTTGTTTGTTTTTGTTGTTGTTGTTGTTTTGATGTGAAGTAGAATGGAGGGTCGAGACATCTGATTTGATTAGTTAAAATGGACGTCTTTATAAGGGGGGTATTGTTTAAAGGTTGTTGTTGAATATTAGTTGTTGTTGTCGAGACGAAGGCCCAAGTCAGTTTCTTATTTGCTATAATCCAATTATACTCAGCTAGAAAACTTTGTTAATTATGATACTCGCTAATATACTTGTACTCGTAATTTTGTTAAAAAATTTAATTACCAAACTGCTATTAAAAAATTTCGGGAGAATGATTACGCGCTATGAAAATATTGAGCACCTACTCGCTATGATAATAGTGATCACAAACTCGTATGACAGATTTTAGGGATCAAATCGCTAAGAAAATTTTAAAAGCAATATCTCGTCTATAAAAAAAAACTTAAAAGAATACCGCTATTAAAATTTGAGAGCAAAACTCGCTAGGTTTAATCCTTATCGCTAGACGATAAGTAAAAAAGGCTTACCGCTTTGGAAGTACGAAACTCGCTATAACTCGCACAAATTCAAACTCGCTACCAATGATTTTACCAAACTCGCTAGAAGAAGTTTCGAAACCGGCTATTTAAACCTAAGTTTTCAAACTCGCGATAAACCCTAAGTTTTTCAAACTCGCTATTGTAAACCTTTAACTTATAATATGCGTACTCGTTTATCTCTGTCAACAACGAGTACAAAAAGATTAAAGAAATGAATTATGATAAAACCTTAACAAACTTATGAAAAGCCAAAAAAAAACAAAAATACAGAGTACCAAAAACACTAATACACGAGGATCAAAACTAGCCTAACTAATCAAAAAAACACCCCAAAATAGTCCCTATGGCGAATGATAACCTGCTTAGGTCACCCATGTTGTAACATAACAATCATATAATCATGAAACCAAGAAAGAAGAAGACAGAGACAAGACTTATGGATAGGAACACTCAATGTATGTTAAAATAATGAACTTTATTGCATAAGAGAACCAACAAGCCTTAACCAAGGTCTTATCACACATAGTTATTATAGTTAGGGAGTCCAAGGTTTTCATATCATCTAGCACTATTACATACTTGGCCCTGACTTCCACACAATGTAACCAAAATATCCATAAACTTACTTTAACATGAATAGATTAAAACTGGTTATAACATAATAAGTCTAATGAGCACACCATTACTATAATATATTACTATGACGACTACTTTTTCATAACGTGAAACGTGTTCC
>LBNU01035197.1:2222-23424 GCA_014162995.1 Artemisia annua
GGGAGTGGAGTAGGAACAAGGAAGGTGTCCTTGTAGCCGAACCACTATAAATCCTTGTGTTGTGGTTTGATCTCTCTAACTCTTCTCATTCATTACTTACTTACTTACATTATATTAGTTTGCTAGTTAGCTATATATATATTTGTTCATATAGTGCAAGTCTTGAATTCACATAAACTAGAATCGAAGTTTTTAAAACAAACTTTTTTTCAAAAATTTAAAACGTACGTAAAACTATTCAACCCCCCCTTCTAGTTTTCCAAAAAAAAAAAAAAAAAAAAAAAAAAAAAAAAAAAAAAAAAAAAAAAAAAAAAAAAAAACTGAATTGGCATTTTCACAAACACTTAGAGTGCATTGAAGATGAAATATACCTACTACACATACTAACATCTCTTCCACCAGTCAATTACCCAAAAATTTCAAATCTTTAACCAAGAAACACATAAAAATTAAAACTTGAAGCGAAAACCACTGAGAAAGTAAACAAAATTACCACACAAAAAAAAGGCACCTCGAATTCTTAATCCCCCCTTGAAGCAAATAAGCTCATAAGCCAAGAAAATAAGCTAATCCAAACACGCCCTGACAAAACAACAAAACCCACACACACACACACAAAACAATGTTTCAAAGTAAGGTGGTTTATATCTAAAATCATAAAGAAAATCAGTTATATTAAATTAAATTTTCGGAAAATGATACTAATCTCCATAACCTCGTTTCCGATTAGCATCAACAGAATGAACATCATCATGACCCCGTCGGAATCCTTGCTACACCGACGCCTTAAAAACCCTAACCTTTACTAAATTTTTAAAGAAAAAAAATACTAACTTTAAAGATTAGTTTGGTGGGTTCAATGATATTAGAGAGAGTAGAGAGAGGTATGTGAAAGTGTGTAGAAATGGAAGAAGATTCAGGAAAGACCGAGAAAAATAAAGAGGGGGAGATGCACTGTTTTCCTGTGCGTTTCTCTGTACACCAAGACACAGACAACTACCTTATAATTTTTTGTGTGTGGCTACAGTAAAATGCTACAGAAGTGGAGGGTTTAAGAATCCTGATAAATGTTATATTTATAAATGTATGAAATATTATCAAACCATTCAAAGAAAAATAAATTTTATCATATGTTCGAAATTTTGATAAGAGACAAACCATCTATTTATCAAGATCTTTTTTTTTATAAAAGATCTTTAGCTAGGAGACAAACCATGACATGGGTTCAATACTTAAATCTGCTTCGGAAAATTGCAATAGCAAAAAGGTTTTGAAGTTGGGTGCGAAAGAAAGTACAATTCAAATATCAAAAGTGAAAAAAAGAGTTGCAGAATAGAAAAACTTTAATTAAAAAAATATCATTTTAATTGATTTTCAAAATATTCACGTGTAAAAATTAAAAGGAGAAAGTAAGTAGTAATTCCATGGAGAAGATATATGATTTCAAGGTGGTAACTGTGACAACAAGCAAAGGACTAAATCGATCCATATGGATCTTTACTTAAAAGACTTCAATATTCCTTTTCTTTAGAAACCAAAAATAGATAATACAATTATTTCAAAATAAGTAAACAAAATGTCTATTTATACATGATAAGTAATAGTCGCAATAATTATATGTTTTCTGTATATATAAAAAAAAGTGGCACACAAATAAATCAACGCAATCTTTATACATGCATATGTAATAAAAAAAAAAAATTGTTCTTGCACATATGTATAGCAGTCAAATGATAAGTAATAGACTAAATACCTATAGTTTAAAGTGAAAAGTGACGAAAAAGAATTAGCCATTAGTTATTTCAATAGTAACGATATTTGTTTGTCCCCATATGTTATCAAAAGAAACAGTACTTACACATATATTTATAATAAAAAAGTTTTAATCGTTGCCACCGAACATGTTCAAACCGGCACAAATACTATTAAATGTTGTCGTTATGCGTTGTTACCTTACTATTACCTCTCACGACACATGTAAAAAAACATGCACTCACAAATTTACTAACCTAGATATTGTCGAACGCTATACACCGTTGCCGCTAGGCGCGGGTACTCGACTAGTTTTATAAATATGTATTAATGTCTCTTACATTAATCAAAATCCAAATTCAAATCATAATCTAAATTCAAATTCAAATCTTAATTTTAAACCCATCTACTAATCAGACGACCCCTAAAATAAATAGGCGAACAAAATTAATTAGGATGGTCTTTAGCCTTTTCAAAAAATTAAGGATGCTCTTTTTAGCGAATGAGATATGATTTGCACAATTCAGTATACAAGCAGATTAAGCAACATGTTAATGTCATACAAGTATTTAAATACATAGTTTAGAATGTTCCAGTCAATAATTAATGTGCGAAAATCAATTCCTTAACGAACATAACAAATTAGAACAGTAACCACAAACTTCAACCAATAATCAAAAACAATGTATTAGTTTGATCACCACAAATAATTGAGTTAGCAAAAACGAAACGCTAAGGCATATAAATTCAATTCCAAAACACGTAAAAAAAATTAGTTTTTTTTTTATATTTTTACCCTTGCTGATGATGCCAATGGCTCCATCTTTAAATGTAGTGGTTTGTTGGTGTTGGTTGCTCCTTGTTATTTTCCCATATTCTTATGCACACACGATCAAACCAGTATCGCGAAACAAGCACCCGAATCATCCTAAACAACCCAAGCACCCGAAGCATCCAAAACCAGCAATATTTGGTCCTGGACCTTGGAAGAATGCTCATGCCACCTTTTATGGAGGGGGCGACGGCACCGAATCAATGGGTACATGTGTTTACGAATATTTCTCGAGAACACAACTTCTTATATATTGTCTAGTAATGCATGAAATTACATATTTGAATACATATATAAATATATATTCTAATTGATGATATTTGAGGACTCACACTCGCACTTGTGTGAGACGTGGTAGTGATGTGGGGCTACATAGGGGATAAAACCAACCTTATGTGTCGGGTTTTACAGTAATAGTTAGCAATTACTATCTCCGTCTCATATTTATTGTCCATCTTTCCTTTTTCGGTTATCCCAAATTAATTGTCCACTTCCATAAATGGATAGAGAATATAAATTAAGTTTACCATATTACCCTTATTTGTAGTTATTATTACAAACTTTAAAGAAGTTGAAAATTAATTGATTAAGGGTAAAACTGTCTTTATGCAAAAAGTAAGAGAGAGAAAGCTGTAAAGGTGATGCTTTTCTAAAACTGTGTGTTTTTTGTCTGTGGACAATAATTTTGGGACGGAGGTAGTATGAATTAAGGACTCTTTTATTCCACGACCATTTGTTAGAAAATGACCTTAAACTTCTGGGGTTATTTTGTAAATTTGGTAATTTGTGTGACTTATCTCACAAGTTTATTTGAAATTTGGTAACTAATTTATGATGGTTAGTTTTGCATTGGCATTATAATTATTTGTAACATTTGAATTTGTGTTTGGTACTTTTTGATAATAGTTTGGTACTTTGTTAATTTGAATAAAGTTTCCGCTTCGTTTGTTTGAATATGTTATTTATTTCGGTCGTTTGAATTACCAACTAGTGGTATTAAGAGCCAGGTTGAAGATGAAGAAGAAAAAGAAAACGAAAAAAAAGGTTTGGTTCTTTTGATAAGAATTGTTTTTGGATACGATTGATTGTTGCCGCTGCGAATACAGTAAGGTTTGTTAGATTGGATTGTTTATTGAATTTGGGAATTATGTTTTGTTATTTGGTCCCTTTTTTAGATTAGTTCACGTTTTCTGAATTTTAGTTTCGTATTGGGATTTGGGCAATATTCGATCTTTTTGGTATTTGTTTTATTTTGATTTTTGTTTGTTTGGAACTTGGATCGTAATGCTTATGATATAAGTGGGTCATTAGAATTATTAACCATATCAATATTTGGGACGTTTAAATTATTGGAGTCCGTTTGTCAAGTTATTAATTAACTTGAATTTGGTTGATACCTGGATAATAAGTTTGAAGTTGGACCGTAATTCTTATTACATAAGTGGGTCATTGGAATTTGAATTTGTTATTTGAAATTTGAAGATCGATTTGGTGTTTGAAGACTTGGTTATAATCGGGTCGTTTGGAATTTGTTCGATCGTTTGGAATTTGTTAGTTCGGAAAATTTGGATCTTCATTTGTAGGGCTTTTGAAGATTGGTTGTCCGAATTTGATTGTCTTTGTTGAAGATAGTTTGAGCGCGATTTGTTTGTTTGGTTGACCGAGTTTGAATTTGTCGGTTAACGTTTGATTGTTTGTTTTGAAGATTATCGGCGTTTGTATTAGTTCGATTTGTTTTGGATCGTTTTTGGGAATCGATCGTTCGCTTTGAATTAGGCTAGTATCTCTAGCGTTTGGAATTTGGAAATTTGGAAATTTGAATTTGAAGACGAAAGATTCGTTTGGTTTGAAGTTTCAAGTGGAGTTGAAGTCACGGTGGAGATTGTTAGAAAGTGACTTAAACTTCAGGGGTTATTTTGTAAATTTGGTAATTTATGTGACTTGTCCTACAAATTTGTTTGGAATTTGGTAACTAATCTATGACGATTAGTTTTGCCCTATAAATAGGGATCATTGGCATTAGAATTATTTGTACCTTTTGAATTTGTGTTTGGTACCTTTTGAATTTCTGTTTGGTGCCGTTAGAATTTGTCTTTGAAATTTGATTTGTTAATTTGAATAAAGCTTCCGCTTCGTTTGTTTGAATTTGTTATTTGCTTCGGTCGTTTGAATTACCAACACCATTGAACCAACCATTTGTCAATACTCACTAGGAATAATACATACTTCAAAGCCAAAGGTTAAAAACTTAAAATATTGAATGGAATGGTCATCAACATCATTATATGGATAAGATAGTCAGTTATATGGGGTTACGGCGTAACTTTTTATTTAAGGTTATGCCGTAACAATGTCGAGCTACTAAATACAAGCTCTAATTCTGCATTTTAGAATCATTCTTTCACCACAACATATAGGAGTAGGGGTGATCACGGTCCAAAAACCGGACCGGACCGGCCAAGACCGGACCGGACCGAAGACCGAGTTAGGGAAAAACCATAGACCGAGACCAGACCGAATGTGGTCGGTCCGGTCCAATTAGGCAAGATTTTGGCAAGTTTTTTCGGTTTTTTGGTCGGTCCGGACCGGACCGACCGGACCGAGGACCGAATTAATGAAAAATCCCAGACCGAGACCGAACCGTTGGTCCTTCGGTCGGTCCGGTTTTCGGTGGGTCCGGTCGGTTTGTCTGTCGGTCCGGTCCAAACGGTCGGAATGCTCACCCTTATATAGGAGGATGAATTAGAGCTTCATCAAAGACGAAATTCAGCAACTCTACATCATCTTCCAAGGGAGAAATCATTCCATTAATTCAATAGCTTTAACATTGTATCAAGTATTTGTATCAAATACAATGTCTTCTTTCAATATGATATATAACATTGTTTTTGCTGCATTATTTAATATGAGAGGCTAAACACTTGATGTGTTAGCCTAGTTATAAATTTATCATGCCTCGATTAATGTTTTCTGTTTATTATTCGCCTTATGTGTTTAACTTTCTAACCTATCGTTGATCCCCGTGTTTTGTTAGTATTAAAGCTAGGTAGTATCTAGTAAGCTAGTAAGTATTTTGACCATAGAAAGCTAGTGAGCTAGGTTGCGAGGGGTTAGTAAGAATTGATCATAGGACTACCATCTCTTTTGTGTAAGAATTGACCATAGGACTATCTACCTTAGTGGAAATGCTTAAGAAATGCGGGAACCTTGAGTGGAACAAACATTGGTTTAATTTAGGTCTAGAAAGATAGTTGGTGCGTAATGACTATGAATATACTTACAGGCGAATTGATCATAGGAGCCTGGGTCTAGGATTATAGGTTAGGAAATTTGACCATCTAAGCCTAATGATATTTAACCACACATAAGGCGTTAGTACACTTTTAGGAAAATTAAATCATTGCGTAACAATATTAGTAACAAGGCTAGCACATCTTTCTCCCATTGTTTCAGATCCATTTCATTTCTCGTTGTTTTAATTAACTTAATACAAATCAACTCAAAAACCTTTTTTAGTGCCAATAGTAAACTAAGTTAGAATCTGCCACAAAGCTCTTGGGACGACCTCGGCTCGATTTTGCCGACTCTAGACTATTTACGACCGGGTATACTGCCCATTAGTGCTCACGTAGATCATAGGTAAACGAGACTATAAATATTAAAACGTGATCTAGGGAAAATAGCATCTACCTCCTCAATTTTTTTGAGTGTATTATGTGGTATGTTTGTGTTTAAGCATAGTATTTTTATGGGTAAAAACCATAAAATACCATCGTACTTTCAAAAATATCCCAACTTGACCAATTTACTTTTTTATTGCGGACTTTACCAATGAAGTTTCAAATTTTTAGCCGACTTTACCAATGAACTTTCAAATTTTTAGCTGACTTGAACCAAATTTTTAGCTAAATTTGGTTCAAGTCGGCTGAAAATTTGGAAGTTCATTGGTAAAGTCCGCAATAAAAAAGTAAATTGGTCAAGTTGGGACATTTTTGAAAGTACGATGGTATTTTATGGCTTTTACCCTATTTTTATTTGATTAATTTGGTGGCCATTAGTACGTCTGTTTTGTTTTGAGTTTTGACGGTGAACTAAAGATGGGAGAACGAATATGGGAATATTGATAAAGATTATGGTCCTGCTGCACAAACTTACCGTTGAGGTCGGAAAAGGAGTGGCGCGTGGAGTGTGAGATGACTCAGAAAGTGAGTCGGTGTCGACAGGGGNAAGTCGGCTGAAAATTTGGAAGTTCATTGGTAAAGTCCGCAATAAAAAAGTAAATTGGTCAAGTTGGGACATTTTTGAAAGTACGATGGTATTTTATGGCTTTTACCCTATTTTTATTTGATTAATTTGGTGGCCATTAGTACGTCTGTTTTGTTTTGAGTTTTGACGGTGAACTAAAGATGGGAGAACGAATATGGGAATATTGATAAAGATTATGGTCCTGCTGCACAAACTTACCGTTGAGGTCGGAAAAGGAGTGGCGCGTGGAGTGTGAGATGACTCAGAAAGTGAGTCGGTGTCGACAGGGGGGCCGCGTTAGATGAGAAGGTGGCAGAACTCGCCTTCAAGACGCGCCATAACGATTTGGATAGTGGAGTTGACTTTTCTGTTGACTTGTGGAACAGTGTCGTTTTGGAAACTTGCTACTAAAAAGGGCGTGGGAGGATTGATGGACTCGATTGAGAGGAGGTTGGTAGCCAAAGCGCATTTTGTTCGTTTTTTGTAGTATCCAAAAGGGATAGCTGCTGGTAAATAGCTTAAAAGGTGCAATTTATGTTTGCAATATAACATATACATATATTAGTACCTGAAAACATATCACCCACTAAAACTTGCATATTTGCATATATATTCAAAACATGCTTAACTTGCATTGTACATCATGCATTGAAAACTTGTATTTTGAGGAAATATGCAAGTTTTTGAGTTTTAGTGAGTATATATGCAATTCTCCCATGAAATTATATATTCATATGAAGGTGGATGCATTTTGTGCACATTTTAATTATGGTTGTTGGAATCTAATTTCCTTTATCTAACCTTTGGGTTCGGTTTTAATGACATCTGTTTTTAAAAAAACATGAGATGTTGTAAGATTTTTTATGGTCATGTATTTTGTTTGACATCTTTTATTATATATTAACTTCATCAAACATCATTTGCACAGATGATGCATCAAAGATGGTATACGAAGCTTGATTACCAAGTTTCTTCCAATCTTCTATGACAGAAACATTTTTTGTTGCTAATTACATCTCCTAATTATCGATCTATTTGCTTTGTTTAGTTTTCCTATCAGTTAGAGAGCATTTGTAGGACCTTGGATACAACCTAAATCACGACTTATTCAAGCTTATTCTAGAGAGAGAGTAGAGAGAGAGAGAGTGGAGACTTCATGTAAAAGATTAAGAACTATGTGTTTATTGCAAATGAAGCTCAACCTCAACAATGAGGCTTACAATACAATATAAAGCACTAGGAATATTAGATTTAGGCTTTGACATGTTTAGCCCTTGAACTTCCTAGTTTATGCTAACTTGAACATATAACTTTTGAAACGCTTTCTAACGCAACCTATTACATGATTTAAGACTTTAATGACCTACACTTCATATTATAAAAATACAAAGCTAACAATCTCCCCCTAAGTGTTGGTCATTGAAGGTTGCGTGACGTCTTCATCTTTGTCTTTAAACTTTAACATTCTTTGCTCTTGACGTCTTTAGAAAACATTTGATAAGTCATTGTTCAACATTCATTGTTCTTTGTTCCTTCATGCTATGTGATCTTTGTTACGTGAGTTTTCTTTGTTCTTTGTTGTTGCGGTTGTTCATCTGCCTTTTGTCACTGCTTCGTCTTTGTAGGTTGATCGCCTTTCCAACATGCTCATACATCTTTAGTCTTTGCCATACATACATTTGTTGTCGCGGTTCTTTCACATTGATCTTTATCACTTAACTTTGTAGATTCTTCTTTTTGGCGTAGAATCTTTCTTTGACTGTTGCTTTCCTTTGATCTTAGTGAGAACTTTCCATTGACTTTGAGATGTATGTATGAGCATGTGGAAACTAGTGTGGTGGTTGTACCTGCATAAAACAGTTAGCAATAAAACATCCGGTACTTACAGGTTTGGAATTAGAGATCGTCAACAGCATATTGTGAAGACTTTCTCCAACCCTTACCATGGCCGTTCCTAATCGGATACCCTCGAAAGAGCTTACACAGACATACCGAAGTACACCCACGATTAGGTGAGTCGCTGGAGATCACCCCACGACTGTAGACCGTTTGGAATCCACCGAAACACTAAGCGTAACCCACAAGAGATTACCGAAGTGACCTGCTGTCAGGGCTGTTTGATGTTGACCCTGGCAGGAGTTTCCGTTCAATCATTGAGAAGTACATAAGTAAATTCTCTCATAAACGTTCTGGCAGATTGCTAAGACCTGCGTAGGACTCTAAAGTTTACATCTGGCGTCCATTGATGTAGAACAACCAGTGTAATAATATCGTGTGTTCCTATGAGATCTTTTGATGAATCTCTTGGCTCTAGACTCAATAAGTGCACATTTAGTCATCGGAGGAATGGAGCAGAGTACCTCCTTTTCAATATCAACACACTCGGAATGAGTGGTCAATAGATTATGCAGGGTTCTCCGTGAGAATGAAACAAGTATCTTTTGAGAGATACCCGAGTGGCTAGAAGGTTTAAGTGCAGTGCGTCACTGGGTCCATGACGTCTTGTCTTCAATACCGATGTCACCTTAGTAACAATCAGTAGCAAATGAATTGAACCCGGTGTCTGACCTATGGTTGAACATATGGAGGGCTCATTTCTTTTCACCCTTTCTCATTTCATTTCTTTTTAATTCTTCAACCCCTTCTTTCCCTTTCATTCTTTACTCCTTCTTTTAATCATACCTAAGGACTTCTAATTCTATCTATTGGAATTGTCCTTGGGTAGATCCCTCCGGTTCTGGCGGATCATAGGACGGTTTTTCCTAACCTTAGTCACCTTATAACACCATGACTATCCTATTGTTGCCATAAACCTTTTGCTTGAAAATCTCTCAAAGTGTTTATGATCATAAAACACATTTTTGTTAACACATTGAGAGTTTTGCACTTTTGAAATACTCCCCCTTCACATGTGCTCATGATATGTTAAGATAAATTTGCACATGTTGGGTAGAGTTGGCACTTTTTGAATTGATCCACTCTTAATAGACATATACCCGAGGGACACGTTTACGTTGCTTAGTTAAAGGGATCCATTATCAGCTTTTAGGTGACAACTAGCCCTAATAACTAACTTGATGTTGTTAACATTCCTAAAAAGGAAGTTAGACCCGTCATGGTAAACATCTAATTAAGAGTTTCTCGAATCGGTACATTTCTACTTGGATAAATCCTTTCGAATACTAACATTTTGTTTCGTCAATTCGAGAGTCAATTCTGAGTCTAGTATAAGACTTTTATGTCTTTACTTACGAGCTCGAGATTCTGCCACAACTTTTGAACATTTTTGATCACATTTAATCACGTCTTCTCCCCCTCAAAAATAGCATACCGTGATATTTTTGATATCAACTGATTAAATAAAAGCATTTGGAGAGAAAGACGGACTTTTTCGCATGAAATTGGAACATTTTCTTTTTGATTTTTATACTCCCCCTCAAAGAAAGCATATTGTTTAAACATAAAGTTTAAAATCAATTTTAATGGATTTAGAGGGAGTTTTTTCTTTGAAATACGAGTTATGTACTGAAATGTACACAAGTCATTTTGTTTTGAGGCTAAGTGCTTAAAAAGTTTTTGAAACCTTTGTTTTTAATTAAGCACTTTCCTTTCTTTGAAAAACGAGTTCTTAGTTGAAATACTAAGAAGTCATCAATTAAGCTCGGGTTTCGTACTGAAGTATACGAAAGCCATTGTGAAGAAAAATTTAGAGAAACGACATGTTTTAGAAAACATTTAAATGAACTCTCGCTCAAGCATATGTACATATCCGTGTCATTTTTGAAAGGCATTTCTAGAAACGTACATAATATCGATTATACGAGAGACATGTCGTGAGAAGAATATTTTTGGATTTTTAGATTTTATATTGTTTTTGTGTTTTTGAAAATTTTCTATTTTTTATTTTGTTTTTGTTGGTTTTTCAAATTTTGTATTTTCTTTTTTCAAAAATATTTACAGCGAAGCGGTTTTGAAAATGTTTTTCAAGAAGATTCGAGAAGACGTTCTAACTCCTCAGGGGTTAGGCTTCGCATGCCAATTCGTCGAACTAATTCGTCAAACCTTTCTTTTGGAAGGGCTTTAGTAAATAGATCGGCAAGTTGGTAATCCGTCTTAACGAAATGAATTTCAACTGTACCCTCTTCTACGTGCTCTTTTATGAAGTGGTAGCGGACTCTAATATGCTTCGTCTTAGAATGATGCACGGGGTTGCACGAGATGGCTATGGCACTTTTCGAGTCACAATACATAGGTATGCGGTCGAAATGAAAACCATAATCTGTGAGCTGTGTCCGCATCCAAAGAACTTGGGCACAACACGCAGATAGAGACACATACTCGGCTTCCGCGGTTGACAGTGTAGTGCAATCCTGTTTCTTAGACGACCAGCTGACCAGTTTTTCACCCAAAAATTGTGCTCCGCCTGATGTACTTTTTGCTGTAACTTGATCACCTGCATGGTCGGCATCTGAAAATGCTGTTAGATTAAACCCCGAATCCTTCGGATACCAAAGTCCCATGTTAATGGTTCTTCGAAGATACCGAAAGATCCGTTTAACCTCTTTGAGGTGAAGTTCGGTAGGCTTTGCCTGAAACCGTGCTAAGAGACAAACAGCAAATTGAATATCTGGTCGACTAGCAGTTAGGTACATGAGAGAACCAATCATACTCCGATATTTCTTCGGATCTATGGGTTTCCCGAATAAATCAGCACCAATTTTTGGTGAAGTGACCATTGGAGTACCAACAGAGTCACAATCTTCCATGCCATGTTTCTTTAAAATCTCAATTGTATATTTAGCTTGATTGATAAAAATACCACTAGGGGACTGATGTACTTGTAAACCAAGAAAGAATTTTAGTTCTCCCATCATGGACATTTCAAATTTGCTTTTCATGAGATTTTCAAATTGTTTTGAAAGATTAGGATTGGTTGATCCAAAGATGATGTCATCGACATAAATTTGAACAATTAAGATGTCATCTTTGTGTTTTTTAGTAAACAAAGTTTTATCAACCGTTCCTGTGGTGAAATTGTTTTTCAGCAAGAAAGAAGACAGTTCGTCATACCACGCCCTTGGAGCCTGTTTCAAACCATAAATGGCTTTCTTAAGCCTGTAGACGTAGTCTGGATGTTCTTTGTCGACGAATCCCTCTGGCTGCGTTACATACACTTCCTCTTTCAAAGTTCCATTCAAGAACGCAGTCTTAATGTCCATCTGATAGACGGTGATGTTTTTGTGAGTGGCATAAGCTAAGAAGATCCTGACTGCTTCAAGTCTAGCAACGGGCGCGAATGATTCTTCGAAATCTATCCCTTCTTCTTGTGGATATCCTTTAGCCACAAGACGAGCTTTGTTGCGGATTACAGTCATTTCTTCATCCAATTTGTTCTTCCACAACCATTTGAGATCAAGAACACGTTTCTCAAGTGGTCTAGGTACAAGTTCCCAACTATCGTGTAGAACAATATGAAATGAATTAAAAAGAAGACAATGCTTTTTATTTTTTTTTTTCAAGATTTGGTCCAATATTTTTCTTTTTTCATTTTTGCTTTGTAAGTTTAAATTTCAATCATTATCTTTAATCTAAAAATTACTATTATATATTTTTGTTCATCCTCACACTTAAACCTTAAAAACACAACAGTTTTAAAGCAGATCATACATTCGTTTCTTTTATTTTTTTTTCAACCTATATTAAATTCAACATCGTGTGTTTGCAAACCAAAACGCACTTTAACAAGTTACAGCATAAAACCTCATCATTATCACAAAGGTCAGAAAAAATTTAAAGTTATGTATTTTTTTTTAAATGTATTTATTTATTTTTTTCTGATGACGATTATTTTTTTAAACTAACAGAGTATAACTTTATCCTATATTATTAGTGTTATACCCTAAAAAAAAAAAAAAGAAAAAAAAAAAGAAAAAAAAATGGTACTAGTAAGTAGGGCTGTAAACGAACTGAACGTTCAGTGAACATTTCATGAACCGTTCGGTAAAAAGTTCGTTTATGTTCGTTTATTTATTAAATGAACGAACATGAACAATATTTTACGTTCGTTTAGTTAAATGAACGAACATGAACAAAAGTTGCGTTCGTTCATATATGTTCGTGAACGTCCGATTATGCGTTCGTTAACGTTCGTTTATGTTCATTTATTTATTTATGTTAGAATATCATATTTTTTAATTATATAATTTTAAAATTGGTTTGTTTAAACAAAACAATACTTATAAAACAATATATTTGACATAATTAATGAAGTTTATGTTTGTTTATCTATGTTCATTTGTGTTCGATCATTTATGTTCGTTTAGCGTTCGTTTAGTGTCTTTTGTGTTCGATCATTTATGTTCGTTTAGCGTTCGTTTAGTGTCTTAATGAACGAATATAAACGAACATGAACAACTCATTTTCTTAATAAACGAACATGAACAAGAAAATTCGTCCGTTTAAGTGTTCATGTTCGTTTATTTGTCCGGTTAAAACTAAATGAACGAACATGAACAAGGCTCTGTTCGTATTCGTCCGGTTCGTTTACAGCCTACTAGTAAGTACAATTTTGCTAGTAAGTACATTTTGACTGTATTTATGGTTCTTTGACAAGTTGATTTTTCTAGTTATTCAACGACTTTTTATAGCGTGTGATATTTTTCCTTGTTTGACCATTTGGCAAATTGCATGCCTTTTTCTAACCTACGCGGCATCCCACCCATTGCGCATTTTAGCCAAACACAACACATTAACACATAAACACAGCACTGTCTTCACATTTTTGTCTTCACTTTCTTTACTTGGAAAATAAAAAAAATAAAAGTTCCCTTTTATACTTTTCATTTTTTCAAGCAACACAAACCCTTTTTGTGATTCATCCAAACTTCAAACAAATCATAATCTTTTGTAAGTCTTATTTAAGAATTTGCAATCTTTATATAGTTTTGATGATACCCTTTTGTTATTAGATCTTAGAATTGTGTTGTGTGTAGTTGGTTATAAAGGTTGTAATCTTTCTTGATGTGGGTGTGTTTTTGATTATTGATCTGTTGTTGTTTGTAAGTAGATCAAGTCAATTTTCTGATTTTTTTAGTCAACTCTGTGTTTTTGTTTTTGTTGTTGATTTTTTCAAACCTTTTAATTGGTTTTTGTGAATTTTGAAAATAAGGTTTGAAATTTATAGTTTTAAAGATTGTTTAACTATATATTTTGTCATATGTGGTGTCTTGATTGATGATTTAAAGGTATGTGTGATATTTGATGGTATATAATATAGATGTTTGCAGGCCTGTTTCTTTATTTTATCTGCTTTCTATTATAGTTATTAGAGTAACTCAAGGTATATACCAATAGGGTATAACACAAGCAGTACAAGTGTCTTTTATCAAAACTAAGGATTGTGGGTGCTGGACCTTGTCATTAGCGTTGTTTTGTGCGTTTTATTTGCTGTAAAATAAAATCAAAGATATGCTTTTTGTAGTAAGTTATATTATCTTAAGGTGAAGTTTTAAATTGTGCAGAATTGCGAGTAGAGGAAATCAATCATGAGTTGCTTCGGTTGTTGTGGAGAAGATGATATGCACAAGTCGTATGATAACGGACCGTACATGACGAATAATGCAGCAGGTAATCTTTATTACAGTCTGTAGCGTGTATGTTTTGCACACAAAATAAATATAAAATCACATGAGATTGGCTATGCTCATCTGAGCATGATATGCTTTTGTGTTTGGAATTTATGCGAGTTGCCAGAAACTGCTTCATTAAGTGACATTAGGGTCAACTGTGTTTTTCTATTGACATTGTTTCCTTAAGGAAAGAATTAGAATCAGACTTTTAAATGTTCAAAGCTGATAAATGTTTCTGAAGTTGTTGAGGATAAATCGATGACAACATTAATTTCATCAAGATGCTACTAAAGGAGAACAACTTCGAAGATTTTGATGAGATTTGTGTCTCTATTCAATTTAAGAAGTTGTATAATTTACCTCAAAAGTTGTATCAAGTCATTAACTTTATGAGACATCATGCTTGGTTTGTGGCTGTAATTCATTTATTTTTCTTGCTAATTGCCAATAGAAGAACACTGTAGTTGTATGATTTAGCAACCGTTTAACGTATTTGGAAATGTAAATGAAAAAGGAAAGAAAAATATGTGTGCAAAGTGTGTGTTTACTTTTTTTGCAAGAATGGTTGTAATTTTGCAATGACAGTCAAAGTATGGTGGTTTAGGAGGTCGAATTCGCATATTATCTTTTAAATTAAAAACCAGGGACTCGTTATAATATTATGGGTTCAGGAAATAATGCAGGTTATCGTGCCACTGAGGCTGCACCAAAGGACACACAGGCTGTAGCCATCCAACCTATTGCCGTCCCTGCTCTTCAGGTGGATGAGTTGAAAGAAATAACTGATAATTTTGGGACAAAGTCTTTAATTGGAGAGGGTTCATATGGACGAGTGTACCATGGTGTTTTGAGAAGTGGGCAGGCAGCAGCTATCAAAAAGTTAGACTCCAGTAAGCAACCAGACCAGGAATTTTTAGGCCAGGTATGTTTTAAATACCCTTGAACAAAGACAAATAATGGGATCTAAGTTGCTATAATTAAGAAGTGCAATCAATCAACCTTAGGTTAACAAACATGCCAAAAAGCATGTCACTTTTTAATTTTTTCTTAACGGTGTGAGCATATGATGACAGGTTTCTATGGTATCAAGGCTTAAACATGATCATGTGGTTGGGCTACTCGGGTATTGTGTTGATGGTGGATTAAGAGTGCTTGCCTACGAGTATGCTTCCAACGGATCTCTTCATGATATTCTGCACGGTAAGTGTTATAGATTCTGCACTATCGATGATCTAACGTAATTGCTGAAATGTATAACAGCCATAAATTATATAATAAATGTTTAGAGCTGTTTGTTTGTGTATACACATATAAACTTACACTCATATAGTGCATACATACACAGATACACTTGTTAGACCTGTTTTGGTACCTATAGCCTTGTGAAAATTAAGATATTTGATTATATGAATGCAGGAAGGAAAGGTGTTAAAGGTGCACAGCCCGGTCCAGTGTTATCATGGTCTCAAAGAGTTAAAATCGCTGTTGGTGCTGCAAAAGGACTTGAATATTTGCATGAAAAGGCACAACCTCATATTATCCATCGCGATATAAAGTCTAGTAATGTATTGCTTTTTGACGATGATGTTGCTAAGATTGCGGATTTTGATTTATCGAACCAAGCACCTGACATGGCAGCTCGCCTTCATTCTACCCGTGTTCTTGGGACCTTCGGTTATCATGCACCTGAGTAAGTTCTTCTGTCAGTCGTTATGTTCAAAATTTTCTTTTCAAGATGCCTTTGTTGGTCAAGATTTTTAACGATTCACTGATGCGTCCATGGAATTTGTTAAACATGGTGACACCATCATGAAGTTCCATTCTTAAGGATGCCATATATGTCCTAAATAGAAGCTCATCATTTTTTTGGGTCACCCAAACTGATTCTAAACTTTATAACTAATCAAGGAAAAACTTTCCAAATTTGAAATAGGTATGATATCCACTTTTATCTTGATGGTGAACCGACGGCTGAGCCCAAAAGTTAGATTTTTTTTTTTTTTTTTTTTTCTGAAGTGTTACCTTTCAAAGAAGATTATAGTCTGTTGTCTGTTATTACTCTTAAGAAACATAATAAATTAATAATGGTGTTGAACATATATAATTGATAAGGAAACTCATTGAACAATCTCCAAAATAGGGGAAGTTTAATAATGCCTGATTTTTTTCTCTGCATGATAGTTTCCCTATTAATCATAGGGATAATTGATTGAAAATGTATCCAAGTTGCCACTTTACTATGTTGCGTAAAGTTCTTTTTTTCCCCCCTGATAAATGTAGTGTCATTGCTAAACCTCATATGTTGTGTACTAAACGGGGTAATTAGGGATTTTCTCTAACTTGCTACTAGTTAATTACCTTAAGTTCCGTTATGTTGATTGCCACAATGTAAACTAAATATAAAATTAATAAAAGAATTACAAACAAAAGTAAATCCTTAAATAAAAACACAATGATTTATCTCTCTCCCATTATTTTTTTTACACATACTTCATCTTCATCCAAATTATTTAAAACCTGTTTATCCTCTTAACTTCTTCCACATCGCTACAATAGACAATGTAACTCGTAGTGCAAGATTCAGTTGATTCCACCAGTACCATACGTCGAACCATTGGAACGTTGGTCTCTGGGTCGCTGCTTCCCGCCGTCGCACTGTCTAACCAGCCACCACTCGCTAGCCTTATCTTTACACCACAGTTTCTTCATATTCTTCTCCCTTCTATTTCTTTTCTTATTCTTTGATTTTGAAAATGAGATTCGATCTAGTTTTAGTTCTTCTAGATTTACAATAAGACTAACTATGATCCATCCAGATTCGTGTTGGTGTTGATGGCACTGGGTTCGATGGTGGTGAGGGTGAAGCCTCTGATGATGGTGGTGGTGGTGGTTGACTGGTGGGTTGTGATTGGTGGTAGACTTTAGCGTCGTGTTTTAACTATATATTATGTGCCCTTTTGGTTGGCACTTGGCAGTAAAAAATTTATTATAGTTATGATATGTTTTCTGACGGGTTTTTATGTTTATATTTAAAAGATGGAGTCTTTTAGCTTTTAAGATCTAAATTGGGTGAGAATTGATGGGGGGTTAATGTGAATTTTATGAAATACTGAATTCGGAATCGTGTGTTTGTCATTGGTGATAAGTCATAAGTGTAGTTACAGGTATGTGTTTGGATGAAACAAAACAGGTCAACGAGGTCAACTTATGCCATGTCACCACTCTTCCGTTATCAACCCCGTTTAGTACACAACATAGAAGTTTTAGCAACGACATTACATTTATTAGGAAAAAAAAAAAAAAAAAAAAAAGAATGTTACGCAACATAGTAAAAAGTGGCAACTTGGATACATTTTCAATCAGTTATCCCTTAATCATATTAACTTACAAAAGTGCTGCTAAATTGTAGGAGACAATATGAGTTTTAACTGAGGTGTTGCACAAGTTCTTGTCAGGAATCATTACATGTCCTTTCTTCCTTACTAAGTGCTTCTTAGAGTTTTGAAAGTGAAAAGACTATGTATTAACTTTGAAGTCTTTCATGATCTAAACTATGTAGTATTTGATTTGTCTATTTACCTAAACAAGTCTTACTACAATAGCAACATGGTTTCCGAGTTTCATAGTTTTGGTTCTTGGATGTAGTACTTCGAAAACCATGTTGAAGTTATAGTAGTCAATGTGTAGTGTAAACCATGTACCAACATGAAAGTGACTAAGGGTATTCAGTATATGATAATAGTCTATTATTAAGGTGGTATTCTAAGGGTAAAGAAAGCTCAAGCTAGTGCTTTTTAACACCAACACCACAGAACATCCACTAATTTAACAATTAAAAGGTTTAGTTGACAGATAACCTACCAATATTCCTAATTGCTGTCATGCATGTGAGCAGTCTTGATATCAAACTTTGACTTTCTTTGACAGATATGCGATGACTGGACAGTTGAGTTCCAAGAGTGATGTTTATAGCTTTGGAGTGGTCCTTCTTGAACTGTTGACAGGCCGAAAACCAGTTGACCACACTTTGCCTCGTGGTCAACAGAGTCTAGTCACATGGGTATGCTTCTCTCTTGGTGCTTGTTTAGTTTCTTTTCAAAATAAGTCTAAAATGTTTGCTAATAACATTTTATCATTTCAGGCAACACCTAAACTTAGTGAAGATAAGGTGAAACAGTGTGTTGACACTAGACTTAATGGTGAATACCCACCAAAGGCAGTTGCCAAGGTATATTTCACAGTTAATATTTGCCGTAAAGTACAAGTGAATCTTTATAGAGAGCATGTGATTTCGTTATCTTTTGTTTACATGTATTTAAAATTGAAGTCTAATACTGTATTTGAGCGAGACATACTAATGCATGGATTGTGATTTAATGGTGATAGATGGCGGCTGTTGCGGCATTGTGTGTGCAATATGAAGCAGATTTCAGGCCAAACATGAGCATTGTGGTAAAAGCGCTGCAGCCATTGTTAAACGCTCGTCCTGGACCCCAAACAGAAGCACCACACATGTGAATTCCTAAATAGGGTGGACCCTCTACTACTGCTTGCTTAATCATGTCGATCCGGATCATGACTAGACAAAAATTTAGCAGATATTTATGTTTGTTGTGTAGAAATGATTCTACACCAGATACACATTCTTTTGTTTGACTTAATTTGTATTGAAATGGTTTTTCCTTTCTTTTTGTGGTAATTTGTCGTAAATAGTGATGAAGGGGTTTAGGTGTGATTCGTATTTCAGCAAAGACTGCAGAAACAAACATTAAAATTTACTATCTGGAAATATGGTTTTCCCATGAGATTATTGGGTTCTTTGTGTATGCGCATTTACATTTACCTAAAGAGTGTGCGTCAGCGATATGTACAAAAGGGGAGTGTTAAGACGTAAAGCGTGCCGCTAAACTGTGTGTTTGGGCTCATTTCTTTGTTAAAATGCCTAAAACGCGGATTTCATGTGTTCTCGCGTTGCGTTGGAATTAATTTCTTTTGTCATGACAGTTCTAATCTCATTATGGTTTTTTATAAGGGAAAAGCCTTTTCTAAAACATCTTTTTTATACACATTTTGTGGTAAGTCGTAAGTAATACTTTGACAAAAGCCTGGACGTATGTACAGTAGCATGGAAGGAAAAATCTGTAACGAACCATGTATAAAACGAGGTTCGTCTACCACATGCTTTGCTGTGATGTTATTTTGTGGCAAAAGCTAAAAAATAACTAAAGAAGCTTTTGCTTAATATAAACATTTAATTTACTAGTAAGATCTTGCGAATTTTTTAAGAAAAAGTAGCAAGGTTTTGCTACATTTTGAGGATTTTTTTCTTGCTACTTTAATAGTAGTTTAACTTTTTAGATAAAAATTGAGCATTTGGTGATGAGAAATCTAATTTTTGTGAGAAGGTGAGAACTAATCATAGTCACTCATTTTATCCTTCTTTAGTTTTGATTTAATAGCTAATATTAGTTAGCTATTTTTTTGAAAATTTCCAAACAAATTTAAAAAAGAAATCGAAAAATGTTAAAAAAAAAATTCTAAAAATTAAAAAAAAAAAAAGTTTCGAAAAATTTTCACATGTGACGATTTTTTTTTCACATGTGAAGAAAAAAAATTCGAAAATTTTTAATTCGAAAAAAAAAGAATTCGGAAAATTTTCTTTTCGAAAATTTTTAATTTTCATATATTCACATGTGAAAATTGAAAATTTCCGCATGTGAAAATTTGTGAAATTTTTTTGCACATGTGAAAATTGAAAATTTTCATATATGAAAATTTGTGAAACTCTTTTTCACATGTGAAAATGAAAATTTTCACATGTGAAAATTTTTTCACATGTGACGAAAAAAATTCGAAAAAAAAATTTCGAGAAAAATGTTTTCGGAAAAAAATTTTAAGAATTCTTTTTCACATGCGATTTTTTTTTTTAAATGTGACGAAAAAAAATTCGAAACTTTTTTGAAAATTTTTTTGAAATTTTTTGAATTTTTTTTTGAAATTTCCAGAAAAATTGGTTAACTAATATTAGCCATTAGATAAAAGCTAAAGAGAAAGATAAAATGAGTGGCTAGGATCTCTTCTCACCTTCTCACATAAATTTGATTTCTCATTTGAACGCTCCACTTTGATGAAATATGTTTATAAAATTGATACTGAAACATACTTAGAGACAAACTCGGTATATTTACGTTAACATGGCCAATAGATATAGTGAATTAAAATCGTGTTTGAGAAATATTATGAGGTGGATAGTAATTTCGGATAATGAGGTGCGATCCCCTACAAAGGGGACCAAAAATACAAAGTCCACAAAGTAATATAGTCCATCCGATTAGTCAACTATTTGACCAAAACCAATCCAACGGTTCTAATTCAAACAGGAAAAACAAATCCCTACTTTCCAAAAAAAGGATAAAACGGTAATTTAACCCCCAAACGTTTCTTCTCTCTCTTCCCTCCAAACGTTTCACTCACTCACAATTTCATCACACACTTTAATCAATTTCATCACTCTCTCTAAAATCGCGATCAAAATTTGGGGAAAAAATTAGGGTTTCATTTTCCGATCATTTCTAATTGACTAATGAAGAATCCAACTGGTAAGGAATAGATTAAAATAAAAAATTAGGGTTTCATTTATGTTTTAATTATTTTTTTAAATGAATCCAACTGCATGCGTAATTTTTAGAAAAAAAAATGATGAACAAATGGATTTGCTTTTAAAAAATATGCATTTTATTATTAT
>LBNU01035200.1:5482-20530 GCA_014162995.1 Artemisia annua
CTCTTGGATGTCCATATTGTTAATACGCTTAGTAAATGCTGCCTCATTAAAAACCTTGTCAGGAAAACCCAGTGGGACAAAACCATGACTAAGGGAAAAAGAGTGCAGCGCGTATTATCTCCCTCTGATGACTACATCACTTGAGCTCTTTGAGTAGGTGCATTCCAATGTTGAGGTAGAAGCGCCTTGGTAAATAGATCCGCCAAATTGTCACTTGAATGAACTTGTTGAACAATAATAACACCATTCTTTTGTAAGTCGTGATTGGAAAAGAACTTTGGAAAAATATGTTTTGTCTTGACGCCTTTGATGTAACCTTCTTTGAATTAAGCAATGCATGCTACATTGTCTTCATGCAAAGCTGTTGGTGCCTCCTATCCATAATTTCTAAATGGTTGGATGAACTATCCGCGATTGTTTGCTTTGCTAAACGCCATCAAATTTCACTACCGTCACTCGTGAGTATGTATCCTGTAACACCCCCAAAATCGGGTCCAGCGGAAGCATACATGCATTGGGGTGCTACTAAACTAGTATCATAACATGAGGTACAAAGAACGGTTTTCGTCTCAAACATTTAAAAGAAAATTTATTAACAATAAATGTTAAGTTATATTATTCAAAAGTAGTGCGGAAGTAGGCCCATAAAAATAAGTAAAGCGGTCCCAATTATATCAGAGTCATCTATGACCATGCCATGCCCTGCCAATGCCTCCAACAGTAAGCTATCGCTTTAAACCTGAAAATACATGCTAAAATGTCAACACGAGGTTGGTGAGTTCATAGGTTTGTATAAATAACAATGTAGAGTAAAAGTAATGTGAGTTCAATAGAAAATTCTGTGGCCATTGTGTCACTCACAATGTTGTAAAAACAAGATTTACCTTTAAGTAAATTAGTAATGTGGACCACAAGGTTTTCAAGTGTGAATAATTGTTCACGTACAAGTCAAGTTCAGTATAGTGACCACCGCTTTAGTCACAGTGTCATGAAAAGTGTCATGAAAGTAAACCATAAGTATTATGCATAAAGTTGGACCATAGGTAAGGTATGTGATCATTACAACGTATATAATGTCACACTAAAGTAAAATTCTATTACGCTAGCACTAAGTTCATGCAACCGAAGCTACGACAGTGTGCATGCTCTAGAAGCATGTTAAATATAAAGGCCCGGCAAGTGTTTATCCCGATACACTTGTAATTCGACCTGTTATACGTTCGCGTTTGCCTATCTGGTCAAACCGAACGGGGGAGTCACCCCCAATAGATCTATTTATAACATTCGCGCTTCCCAACAGGAATTGACGGTTCATGAGTTTGGGCATAGTGGGATTCAAGGGCTTAGGCTAATCCGCGTAATAGTTTAAATAAAGCATAAGTTTCAGTGTGTTTCGTACCCAAAGTTTTGCCAAGCAAAGTAAAGTAAAAGAGTGGGGCTATAAACTCACATATATGATTTAAACATTTGTGTCCATAATAAGGAAATCCAATATGCAATATGTAAATAATTCATGTTTTCAAGTAAGAACAAGTAAGGAGTTTATGTATAAACAAGCATTGAGTTTAGTTAAAAACGAGCATGTATTTTCCCCCAAAACAGTTATAAAACAGTTAAAAGTAGGGGGTATGAACTCACCTCAGATTGTAGCAACGCAAACAACACAAATGTCACAACTGGCATCTAGAGCAGAACACGACGGTATCAAAAGTACATGCACAACGGTACGAGGTCGGCACTACAGGTGATGTTTGAATATAAAATACATATGAATCAAATAAAACGCTGCGGAACAACATCACCCACACGGATCCATATAGCCAATATGATTAATCAAATAACAAACACAACATGTTTATACCTTTGTAGCGTGCACCGGGAATCACCAACAATGTCACCACCACCACGAATGGAATATGAAAACCAAGAGATCAATAAGGTTGATCCCCTCTATGAATGAAACACACTACACCTCCTTGGTTACCCCTTTGATGCTAGTCCTTAACCCCGTAACCTTTCTATTGCCTTTGAATGAACAAGATTCAATGCAAGAGATCAAGAAAACCAAAACCCTAGATGAGGGTGTTTGTTTGCCGTGAGTTTTGAGGGAGAGAGGGAGGAGAAATTTTAGTAATTAGTTATCTGATAATGAGGAGATAATCCCTCATATATTTTGACCAAAAAATCAAATCCTTCCCCCTTGTAAAATCCCTAATGGCCGGCCCCTATATTGGGTTCATATGGGCCTCCCATATGTTTTCCAAGTCCAATAGATTAAGTCCATTACTTAGTCATTGGAAGCCCGATAGAGTTCTCGTGTTACGCAAGGTTATTTATATATCGTAAATAAAATAACCACGACATATAAAGGGATACCTAAGTGTATATGTGTGTGACCCCATAGGCTCACATATGTCTAGCCATATAATTATTTATTATGACACGAGCATACTCTAACAGCTCCCACTTGCGACGTCATAATAATCAAGTAATTATACAAGCAAAGGTTAGCGTCTAGCAACACGCTAATGCCCCTAGAAATAAGTGAGGGTAGTTTCTTAAACTGCTCNTTAGTTATCTGATAATGAGGAGATAATCCCTCATATATTTTGACCAAAAAATCAAATCCTTCCCCTTTGTAAAATCCCTAATGGCCGGCCCCTATATTGGGCTCATATGGGCCTCCCATATGTTTTCCAAGTCCAATAGATTAAGTCCATTACTTAGGTGCTGTTTGTTTGTTAAGAGGCTCTGAATCTGAATCTGATTCGCACATCTGAATCTGAATCTGATGCGTAAATGTCTGAATCTGAATCACATAAGACTGTTTGTTTTTATAAAAACGTCTGAATGATTTAAATGTGTTTGCAATGTAAATAAATATCTTTTTTTACATAAACAAAAAGATAAATGGATCTAAACATATAAAATATCATAGGTGTGATGCCATAAATTTAACTTTGCCAATACGTAAGATTAGATATATCTATGAGTGCATATATATAAACAACTATTTATCTAAAAAATTAATATTTTGATTATTATATAGATACAAAAAAGTTTCATAAATAATACAGTAACTTTTAAACATAAAAGAATAAAGAGAAGAGTTTATGGCCATAAGATGCAACCAACCAAATATGATCAACGGTGAAAAAAGATAAGTTTTCACTTGTATAAAATATTGTGGATTCTTCTCAATGGATCTAAAACACCCACAACTCCTATTGTTGTTTATAGTCTTCTTTCTCAATTAAAAAAAATATTTACTTTGCCATCATTCACCATATATCTTTATCCTCTGTAATTTTTGATGATCGGTGGATATTGTCATATTGACGGCGACTGATGGTGGCCGCAGGCTGGTGGGAGGTGGCAGGTGATGGACAAAGAAGTATAGCGCCAAGTATTGAAGGTTGAAGATGATGTGATTGAAAAGAGTAATGACTTTGTATTATCTTTTGGGTGTTCAGATGGAGTTAGAGACCATCTACAAGTCTGGTTCGGTAAGAGTTTGACCCATCTGACAGTGTCTGAACGGGATGAAAAAATCAAACACACTTTTTGAGAGTTTTCTCTGACCGAGTCAGATTTTAGGTTGATTCAGAGCATGTTCAGAGATTTTTGCGAAAAACAAACACAACCTTAGTCATTGGAAGCCCGATAGAGTTCTCGTGTTACGCAAGGTTATTTATATATCGTAAATAAAATAACCACGACATATAAAGGGATACCTAAGTGTATATGTGTGTGACCCCATAGGCTCACATATGTCTAGCCATATAATTATTTATTATGACACGAGCATTCTCCAACACCAACTTCAAAAGCCCGACAAACGAAGATCCCAAAATTTCCAAACTAACAAATTCCAAAACAATTGAACAAAATTCATATGACTTGAACCAAATCTTCAAACACCAAATCGATCTTCAAATTCCAAATATCAAATTCAAATTTCAATGGTCCACTTATATAATAAGAATTACGACCCAATTATCAAATTCCAAATTCAAACTTATTATCCAAATATCAAACAAATTCAAGTTAACTAAAAACTCGACGAACAGGCACTAATAATTCAAACGCCCCAAACATGATACGGATAATAATCCTAATGACCCTCTTATATGATAAGAATTATGGTCCAAATTCCAAATAACAAACAAATACATAGTGTACCTTAATATGTTTCAACATATTCGAAAGAAACCAAACAGGTCCCACATTAATAATAACTAATACCAAACTAATGACAAAGGATAACTCATCAGTTATCAAAACAAATCCAAAGCCAGTTTGTTAGTTCGAAAGGTCCAATCTTCTACCAAAAACATAAGGCAACACAAAACCCCAAAACCAAAAAACAATACTACCTGACGAATGACGAAACCAAAACAAGATCTTCAAATTTAAACAAACCCAAAACGAACCATTTTTTTTTCTTTTTCTTTTTCTTTTTCTTCTTCTTCATCTTCAACATGTCTCTGATACCATTTGTTGATTATTCAAATGAACGAAACAAACAAACAAATCCAAACAAACGAAGCGGAAGCTTTATTCAAATTACCAAACCAAATACAAAACCAAACTTCAAAAGGTACCAACAGATTATAACTGTTTTTTTGGCCCTCCTTAACTTGAAATTCTGGCTCCATCTCTGAGAATGAAGGAATTAATAGTTATCATTTATCAAGTATTCAATTAATCATTAATATGCAAAAAGAAAAACACTCGTTCAATCCATTTATCCGAAAGATTCCAAACACAAATAACTAATTTCAGAAAGAAGAGCACGGCTCCGGAAAAGGAAGAAAAAGAAAACAAAATAAAGTTAGAAACAGGAAAAAAGAAAAGGGTAATTTGGGCCATTTCACATCGATCAGGACTGTATTTGCAATCCAAAGTTCAAAATATGGATGCTAAGTCTGCAACTTTCAAAAGAACGGGGACCAAACATGGTAATTTGGCCAACATAGGACGCCAAAAATGCAATTTACTGTATACAACTCAATAATAATACTTGAGAATATCTTTTCCGGATACTTTGTAGTATTGTAATTCTAAAGAGTCAATCTAACAAATAACCTCCATATTCAACATTAAAATGGACGCAAACCAGTCTGTGTTATAAGGTTTTCTCTACACTCCCCATAGGCGGCGGGTGCTAGAAACCCCACCCCACCCCCCCCCTAACTAGCCCAAGAAGTCCATGGTACTATAGTCCAAAATACCATTTATTTTAGTAATACCAAAGGTCGGCCCTCCAATCCGGTGGATATGCTTCAATTATTTCTTTGTTATTTTCATAAAGG
Source organism: Artemisia annua (assembly GCA_014162995.1). Taxonomy (NCBI): domain Eukaryota; kingdom Viridiplantae; phylum Streptophyta; class Magnoliopsida; order Asterales; family Asteraceae; genus Artemisia; species Artemisia annua. The sequence continues at coordinate 10,798 of LBNU01035200.1, forward strand.
AAAAAGAAGAGAAAAGTAAACCAACTGTTTATGTCATTCTTTCAATAACTATTCCAACTGATAAAAAAAATCAAATCATCTAATAAGGTATTCAATGCTCTTGNCATACATCGGTATGTATGAGTCCAAGTAGATATTTTGCTCTTTCACCAACATGGGAGAAAGGCTTTCGTGCCATTTTACCAGATATGCAAGAAATGCATTTATCAAACGACTCATGGTCGGTTGACTCTAAAAGCCCATCGCGTTGCAGCTTCCTAATGCGTTTCTTGTTTATGTGGCAAAGACGGCAATGCCATAAAAAGGTAGAATCCAAATTACGTTTAGATTTCTTGTTGCTAACATTATATATAGAACTATTACTTGAAAGATTACCAGACATATCAATTTCAAAAATGCCATCACGAGGAATAGCATTAAAATAATGAACATTATCCTTAGAAACAGAAATGCCAAAATCCATGAAAGTATGAATATAACCATCATCTTTCAAAAGCGAAAGTGAAACAACACCTCTAGTGATAGTAGGTGCAAAATGACAATTATTCAAAGCAATAACTAGTCCATTAGGAAGGATTAAATCATAGCTTCCTATTGCTTCCACAGCTGCACGATCGCCATTGCCTACGTACAGATGTAAAGCTCCTTGTTTCAGCTTCCGACTCTTCCTAAGTCCCTGCACATCATTACAAATGTGAGTACCACAACCAGTATCATATACCCAAGAGTTATTAGGAAAAGTGTAAAGTTCTATTGTGAAGATACCTGATGTGCTAGCGCCGCTAGCTTTGTTCTTCTTTAGTCCTTCCAGGTAGGCAGCACAGTTGCGCCTCCAGTGCCCGACCACTCCACAGTGGTGGCTGACTGTGTCCTTTGCCGGGTGCTCCTTTTTGGCAGGTGGGGGAATTTTGGGTTTGGGGGCATAAGCAAGCTGAGCCTTGCCTTTCCCTTGTCCCTTGCCAGGTGCCAGCAGTTTTCCCTTGTTCTTTTTCTGAATTCTGCCTTTGTTGATAGCTAGGACAACTGGAGCCTTCTTGGGCATGCCTTTCTCTGCAAGTTTCAACATGTTATGCAGTTCGGCAATGGTTTTTCCCATGCTGTGCATGTTGTAGTTTTGCACAAATTGGTCATAATCCTTCGACAGTGAGGTAAGTATCAAGCTCACTCCAAGGATCTGAGGCATGGGATATCCCAGTCGGTCCATCTGGTCCAGATAGCCCTTCATTTTCATGACATAGCTACTGACCGATTGTCCTTCCTCCTGCTTACAAGCATGGAAAGATTTGACCGTGTCAAATAGTTCCTGCTCTGCTTGCTGTTCGAACATTACTTTCAGTTCTCTCAGCATGTCAAATGCTGCAAGGTTCTCCAAGTTCTTTTGCAACTCAGGAATCATGCTTGCCAACATGAGACAAGCCACTTCTTGTTGCTCGTTGCACCTACGAGTGTAGGCGTTTCGAACAGCAGCAGTGGCATTAGCTGCAGGTGCTTCAGGTAAAGCTTCTTCCAGATGGTAAAACTTTTGTTCAGCCCTGAGGACAATCCTCAGGTTGCGGTACCAGTCCAAAAAGTTGTTACCATTCAATTTCTCTTTCTCGAGAATTGATCTGATTGACGAGTTGTTCATGGTTTGATTTGGAGTTGTCATCTACAAAAAAAACAAAGTTCAGATTTTAGTAAGTTTCAATAATTAATCCTTTTTAAAATTAACTACCCATGTTTACAATATTAAAACAATTAATTTTACGAAAAAGGCTAAGATCCTCATTGAGGTTCCACCATCACCCCAGTTGATCTGCAAGTGACGGAGGATTCAATAGGTAGGTAACGTCGACCAATTGCATTACAAGTGCAACTCTTAGATCTTTATGGGACTCATGGCACTAGTGAACAAGCAACGAGTGTCAAGCTGGCATGTTTAGTCCCATCTTTGCCTCGGGTTAAGGTCTCACCGCTTAACTCGATTAAGTCATCCAATTTAAGAACGTGCGAGAATATATCTAGGTCCCACGCATAGAGAATAGTCACCTTGGGTTACAATTCAACCTAGGTCCCACGCATAGGCAAAAGGTAATCTCAAGTGTTCTCAAAATTGGACGGCATGACTTAAATTTTGACGGGTAAAAGTTTTGATGTGGATCAAAGGTGTACGAAAGGAGCATGCATTCATCCTTCGTAGCACAAGTTAAAAACTTTTCTTAACTTAGGTCTAATCATTGTTTTAATTTATGTGTGTCGAGTTGTCCATTTTCAAGACTAATATTCATCCTACGTGGATAATAAGTTTTGGACAATACATAAATGAAATAACATACATAACATGATTAAGTGTTATTTTAAAAACCAATGATTTTAAGTTTCATAAACTTATTTAAACTAAATCAAAAGACTTAGTTTGAAGATGGTTTGTGTTTACCTTTAAGTTTTTAGAAAACTATTTTGCAATTTACATATGATCACAAGATATATAAACAACAAAATCACAAACACACAACCACAATATGCAAAGCCTCAACCGATGAAAAAACCTATGCTCGGTCTCGTGAGCCATCACGAGAACCAAGAGTCAACTAGGGACAAGCCACACAACCACACGGAGGACTCCCACTTGCTCCAAGATAATCAAGAGCAAGTAGAAAGCCCATTATGCACATGAAAGGAGGCTGCTGAGTTTTCAGAATTTATGTGTTGTGAGGCCGATTAGACCAGGAAGGAGGCATCTACGGGCTTAGCACCAAACTAGAAAGTTGTGGCCTATGTCTTGGGTACCTACAAAAAAAATTTCAGCCCATAACTCCTTACCAATCGTCCAGAAAGTCGATTTTACCAACAGGTGTTCCAGCAGTTATTTTCAGCCATGATGTCAAGAACTCTTTCGCCTTTCGCCACCAAGAAATGATTAAAAAAGATTGAAAGTAAAATACAACTAATCTAATTTCTAGCTACTGTAAAAGTGCCCAAACAATGGCTACAACCAAAGATAAAACATTACATAAGTGCCGAAACAATGGCAAAAACCCCAAAACATGAAATTAAACAACATCCACAACAATTCATGTCACAAGTGGTCTAGGTTTTCATCGGCTTTGCATATAAAACATAATAATACCATAATATTATGATTAAAACATGGTGTTGGCTAACTCCATGGACAAACATGCATGTATTTTCCATGGAAACAAAATAAATGACAAGAAATAAATTGTTAGCCAACGAAATCGAAGAAATTAATTAACAAGAATTAAAACCTCGATAGGTACGCGTGTCAAATGGCCTAAGGATCAAAACGCACTGATATTAGGACCTTCAAAATATCATTTTACCACAGAAAATTAATGTTTAGGGGCTGAATCAAAACCGTTTCATGAATCGATCAAAATAACGCGTTTTTGGCCATTTTACACGTACCCGATAAAAAATACCAATTAAAATATGCGTAATAAGTGGCTATGAGATCAAAAATCACAGATCATAAGACCCCTCATGGGTCGTTCATATGTGTGAAAATGGAGCCCTAGGGGCTGTTTTAAAACATGGTTTCAAAAATCATCAAAAAACACCCGATTTTGCCATTTTTACGCATACCCGATAATCATATGGCACATATGATGGCTCGTGATACCACTACAGGTGATGTTTGAATATAAAATACATATGAATCAAATAAAACGCAGCAAAACAACATCACCCACACGGATCCATATAGCCAATATGATTAATCAAATAACAAACACAACATGTTCATACCTTTGTAGCATGCACCGGGAATCACCAACAATGTCACCACCACCACGAATGGAATATGAAACCCAAGAGATCAATAAGGTTGATCTCCTCTATGAATGAAACACACTACACCTCCTTGGTTACCCCTTTGATGCTAGTCCTTAACCCCGTAACCTTTCTATTGCCTTTGAATGAACAAGATTCAATGCAAGAGATCAAGAAAACCAAAACCCTAGATGAGGGTGTTTGTTTGCCGTGAGTTTTGAGGGATAGAGGGAGGAGAAATTTTAGTAATTAGTTATGTGATAATGAGGAGATAATCCCTCATATATTTTGACCAAAAAATCAAATCCTTCCCCCTTGTAAAATCCCTAATGGTCGGCCCCTATATTGGGCTCATATGGGCCTCCCATATGTTTTCCAAGTCCAATAGATTAAGTCCATTACTTAGTCATTGGAAGCCCGATAGAGTTCTCGTGTTACGCAAGGTTATTTATATATCGTAAATAAAATAACCACGACATATAAAGGGATACCTAAGTGTATATGTGTGTGACCCCATAGGCTCACATATGTCTAGCCATATAATTATTTATTATGACACGAGCATACTCCAACAGGCACAACCTATTATGTATATAGTCATCTCAGAATATGTCTCGTAAAGTAAAAGAGTTTTCAAAAGACAAGCGTCTTAGTTTTCGTGGATTACTCGTATCAAAGTTTGTAAAAAGTTTAGTATCAACGTTTCGTGTGGTGGTAAGAAAACATAGACTCAAAATGTAACTCGTTCCAGTGTATAATATATGTTCCAATATATTATAAGGAAGTAATAAAAGAATAGTGAAGAATTACTGACGATGACTCAAATACACACACGTCAAAGAGGAATAGATAACGACATAGTCGAGGAAAATACCGACGAGGACTTGAGTCGAGAAAGAATGACAAGAAGAAATCAAGAAAATCATGACCAAGAAGTATTTCAAGAAATTAATTTAATTGGCATGTTTCGGTATTTACCCCTTAATTCCCATATATCTTGTATAGAACATGCATGTTTCATTAACAAAGACAAGTTGAATCTACAATTCAAAATAAGAGTTTTACAATTTAACTCGTACAAATTCGTCATTTGATGAGTTTATAATAAGAGCGTTTCTAAAAATACATTCTTTGTATAACCTTATAGAAGCATATAGTTTTATTTAATAGTTAAGTTCAAGTTAAACGTTTAGTCATATATATATATATATATATATATATATATATATATATATATATATATATATATATATATATATATATATATATATATATGTATATATATACATAACGTCAAGTAATTAAATTACAAAACTCTACTTTGCCTTCTAGTTGGTTTTTAAGAAAGTGTAACTTATGAGAAGTTCTTCTAGGACTTGTTTGTTTATAAAACTTCCAAGTGTGTTGCATTTAATTAAACTACGTTTTCTATATACGACTTATGGTGTCGATATGCTAAATAGTCCGTTTTAATTCCAATAATTTGTCCAAATGATTCGAGTCAATATCCGTTATGTAAAGTCCATTTAATAGTTGTATTTATCCAAGCCCCAGTTACAATCTTATATATAATCCGAAACGTACCAATGTACACAAGAGTATATAATCACGTTAGTCCGATAATTAAATATTTAACATTTAATTATTTAGATATGAAGTTTTAATACTTAAACTTTAAAGTCAAAATTTAAAACGCTAATTGGGCTATACCGAAACCAATTAAACGGACCCCTAATGGGCTTTGACCCATTAACAACCAACGCACCCTAAGTGTTGGAAAACAAGCCGGAAAATAAGCTCAACTAAACGGACCTATGTTGACTGAAAACCATAAACAAAACGCACCCTAAAACCCAACCCTCGTGATGTTGTGGTCAAACCGAGAGTGACACCAATGAGGACAACAAGCTCAACACACGACCACCCTTGTGGTGTTGTTTAAAAATCAAACAAACAACCAGATCAAACCAAAACTCGAGACCTATGTGGGTCTTTTTACTCGACTGAAACAAGTAAACACCCTACGTGGGTGTTATGCGTGAACCAGTCCAAAACAACAAACACGCCCTAGTGTTATTCCTTAGATCGAGATAATCAAAACAAACGAACACCTATGTGGTGTTTTCTGTGAACCGAGACCAAGACAACAATCACACTCCATTTGACAAACTAAACGCAACACAAACCACTATGATTAAGTTCAAAACAGCCATGAGGTCATCTCAACTCGGCCGAGTTGCTGCGACTCACCTGAGTTGAGTTGACTCGGTCCTCAATGACAAACAAATACCCTTTTCAATCCGATTTAACCACACGAAAGTTTTCAAAAACGTTTTTATATCAAATATTAATCCACGAAAAGTATATATCTCATTTTATATTCGGATTAAAAAAATTTAACAAAAGTAAATGAGGTTTAGGTTTTCGTCATACCAAAAGAATGAGAGTAGAGGTTGAGGTGATGGTGGCGTTGTGGTGTCGACGGCGGTTGTGGTGAAACACCGACCACACGCGAGCAAAAAGCATCCCATATAACTCCTCACACCTCGATCTAGCCCGATCTACCCTTTTCTTGGCGCGGCGGCATAAGGAAAGAGGTGGCCGGAAAGTGGCCGGAGTTGGCCGGAGCGGCGCCGGAAAATGAGAGAGAATGGAGGAGAGATCAAACCCTAAAAATGGGAGGAGAAGAATATAAGTGGGTTTATATATGGGTGGGTTAGGGTTTGTAATTCACAAGGACCCTTTAGTAATTACCCTAAAGTTAATGGGCGGCGGACAAAATCTAACCCAGGGACCAGAACTGTAATTTATGTAATCTTTAATGATATTTGCGGTTCGTGACTAGTTTAGGCTCGTTAAAAGTCGCCCGAGAATTTAAGACTTGCGCGGTTAGTCTTAAAATGATTTTTCCAATAAAATTAAGTAGTCACACAACTACTTTTGTGAAAATGATATAAATCATTTATAAAAGGTTTATTAGGTCAAGACTCGTGCCGGTACGCGTTGTGAGTTGGTTTTTCATGTTTCGCGAGATAACCTCTCGTATCCGATTCAAATAAATACAGAAAGTCCAAAAGTGAAACTTAAGAAACAATAAATATAATTCATTACTTAAAATCACTCTGGAAATTTACGGGTGGTTACATATCCACTTTAAGACCGACCATACATATATCCTGCGTCTGTAAAACTAACTAAACTTGTTTTGATGGGTTAGTAAAATATAAGCTCACATTTCTTGTACCTTAAAGATATTAAAACATTTACATTATTCAATTCCATTGTTTTGTTCAATTTGATCAATTAGTATTCTCGAGAATTTTAAATCATAACACGTGATTAATGCATTCTATATTCCTTAAGGAATCTCAACATCAAACGAGCTCTTGTATTATTATGTTAGACGCATACTTATTTCTTATATTGCCAGATTTATACAGTATTAAACTAAATTATTGGATCCACCACATGTGAACATGCATATCAATGATTATTCACAAGTCTTTGAGAAAATATACGTTTGCCATCACTTGTACCTTATGCATAACTTCATTTCATTTTCTCATAAATACCATATCCAATAATTCATATGTATGGACTTCAAGTCCCAGTAACCATGTCTCATCACAAGAGACTTTAATCTTTCATTAGCTCTTTGCGTCATTACTTCTTTTGGCCATTCATTTATACATCTGCACTTCCTGCAGGTATGCTTCCATGATCTTCACCATGATTATAGCGCTATCTTATTTATTTACATAATCATTATCATATCGACGTCGATTCATTACTTTTCGATTCCACACTTTACTAGACACTATATATCATTTATTGAGATCTCATTGTTTTTCACGTACCCGGGGTTTTTTCCAATTACCTTCATGTCTAGTGTCTCTTTAGGAGACTATTATGGGGTCTTTATTACCTCGATCCGACCATCTTAATTTTCTTGCTCCAATTTATCTAATTATTCGAGGATTATTATTTGGAATCGATTTGTCTATCACGCTGCAGACGTGCCATAAACTTACTATCAATCAATGATTTTACTGCTGGGATACACATTGTAATTGGAGCAATAGCAACGTAATATGATCTAGTCACTTTCTTTAGGTCACTAAACATGTCTGGCATTTACTAGATCTGGAATGTTATTTTTCCCTTGAACTTTAAGTTCATATTCATTACTGTGAGGATCAACATTTATATCATAATTCATTCCATATCAATTGCTGCTCATTCTCCCCCCTTGAATGAATTATCCATTTCAACATCCCATTATTGTACATTGTGGTGGATTTACAAGAAACATATACCGCACATTTACAAAATTCTTATATGGGAAACATATGGTTCGAGACTAAAACCTTTCTAATAGGGAGGAGTCATTATAAATTGTTGGCAAGATGCGAATTTATATGTTATAACATGCCCCATAATCTAAAACTTTTGTTCTCATAATTTTTTGGCTTTGCAATCAACTAAAGACGTTTTACAAACGTTTCAATAAAAGCAATTCGCGTATGAACACTGGCTACATAATGTTCTAACACTTATTCCAATAATCGCCCAATACTTGGAAGTATTCACCACCATTCTCAAAATATAATTTAGAAAACCATGCTCGCATTTGATAAGTCGAGCCACTAATCACACTAACTTTAAGTTGCGTCCTTGATGATCATTTTGACGATGCATCGATTTTATAAATCAAAATGACCCATATGGCACATGTATAGGCCTACATACATGCCCTTTATATTTTTCCAAACTTTAAAGGAAGCAAGTCCTTGTTTGTATTTAATGTTGATAAATAAATAAGCAACTTCCACTGAGAACAATAACAATTTATCTTGGAAGAAACACATCGTTCTTCTATATATTTCGCATCATCACTAAACCGGGATGGTCGAACCGGTTTGCCAATCAATATAAGTTGCACAATCTTCTTTACATATATACCATTATAAAACATAATTACACATCGTAGGAACATGCCTAAAAAAACTTAGATAAAAGAAAACAAATATGCATATAGATCAAAACTATATTCGGTACTGAACAGATCGTATCATATGTGGCAAAATCAATATTACAAGTCATATTTAATAATAAGTTGAACAGAAACATATAGGCCTTACAGTTCCGTTAACGTTAGAATTTATTACTATCATAGCCAGCAAATAACTTGAATGCAACTGATTTATAAAACTTAGAAGACAAGACCATACACCTATCATCACACTAATAGGAAGCTATCTCGTGGCTACTGAATATAGTTTTAACGCTATTCAATAAATATCCCCAATTAGCCTATAGCGTTATCCAATTAGTAAACATGCTCTATACTAATGAGTAATGAAATTGCACTTTAAGTAGAAAAACATATATACTACTCACCATTCAATACAACATCTCGTAAGCAAATCAGAGCCCACAAGAAATAATGCCCACGTACATGAAAAATTCATTCACAAATTTAGAGTAAATTAATACATCTTTTCATTTAATATATCTATGTATTCTAATATATGACACTTTTGTACCACCCATCTAAGCTAATAAAATTCAATGCTCTGATGTGGCATTCCTTATTTAACATGGTTTGTACAACACCATAATGCACCCTTTTGTTTAACCACACAACTATACCCTCTCAATTATTTATGTAAACCTTCCTCCAACAGCTTCCTCCATACGATTCTAATAATTTCATATCAGTTTCAATTGAACAATTAATTTCATATCAATCAAATATACCTCCAAAAATAACACACTTGTGGAATTCATTGTTGTGACATTTCTCAAAAATTCATGTCTTATAATTTAAATAATAGTTTATTTAATAACTATTCCATTTTAATAAAACAACTTCGTAGAAAGTTATCCGTAAACATCCAATTCTTTCACTACGACTATATATGTCAACTCTACATTTCTTGTAGTCCACTATTTATTTTTC
>LBNU01035201.1:26553-57126 GCA_014162995.1 Artemisia annua
TAATGAAGGGTGAATTTCAGATGAGTGCCATGGGGGAGCTTACTTTCTTTTTGGGTCTATAGGTTCAGCAGAAACCAGATGGCATATTTATCAATCAAGATAAATATGTGAGAGACATTTTGAAAAAGTTTGGAATGGAAAGTGTCAGAACTGCCACTACACCTTATGAAGCTCCTAAACCAAAGAACAACATTGAACCAGATCCAGTTGTGAACGTTCACCTATACAGATCTATGATTGGTTCATTGATGTATTTGACAGCTTCTAGGCCTGACATTACATTTGCTGTAAGTGCTTGTTCAAGGCATCAAGTTACTCTACTTACTTCTCACTTGAATGCAGTCAAAAAGATCTTCAAGTACCTTAAAGGCCAGCCTCATCTAGGCCTTTGGTACCCAAAAGAGTCCCCTTTCAAGTTGGAAGCTTATAGTGATAGTGACTATGCTGGTGCAAATTTGGATAGAAGGTCCACAACTGGAGGTTGCCAATTTATTAGGAGAAGATTGATTTCTTGGCAATGCAAGAAACAAACTATTGTTGCTACCTCATCTACTGAAGCAGAGTATGTTGCTGCTGCCAATTGTTGTGGACAGGTACTTTGGATACAAAATCAGTTGCTGGATTATGGGTTCAATTTCATGAACACCACCATCTTTATTGATAATCAAAGTACCATATGCATTGTTAAAAATCCAGTTTTTCACAATAAAACAAAGCATATTGAGATAAGACACCACTTTATAAGAGATGCCTATGAAAAACATATATTTGTAAATCTTGTATAATTTTAGATTTCTAACACTAACCATCTAATGTGTTTATTAGCATATTAGTTTGTGTGTTTTGCTACTATGTGTCTGTTTTACAGAATACAGGTCTGTGTAGTTGCTGGTTTGGATTGTTGGGAACAAGGTCTTGTAACTTGAAATTATTGTTTCTTCTGAAAAAGTTATTGTTTCTACTGAAGAAGGACAAAAGGGATGTTCATTGTTTCTACTGAAGTAAATACAACTGATTATCTCTGTTTCTACTGAAGTGGAATACAAGTGATGCTCATTACTTCTACTGAAGAGAAAGACAAGAAGTATTGTGAAATACTAATTCAAGTTTTTCATTCATTCAAGAAACGAGTTATAGATTACAAACAACTTCAAAAGTAAATAAAGATCATTCCTATACATATTCAACTACACAAATCCTAAAATTCTATCATTCATATTGCAGAAGCCTGGTGGATATGCATGTCCAGTACGATGAAGAAGCTGAAGGAGAAATGGAAGGATGGATTGATGAAAACGTTGATGATGCTCAAGAACCTATGTTTGGTCCCTGGCAACAACATACTATCTAAATTTGGTCTCTGGCAACATCACACGATCTTCTACTCCATTTTCCCTTTCCCTTTTTCCATCATCTCTGCCTTCTTGCCCTTTCCCTTGGGTCCATGGTATGAAGCACCAGATCTTGGAGCAGGAAGACCAATCACTACTTTTCTTGATTTTGGAAGTGGAGGGTTAGATCTCCTTGACCAAGGCAAAGACAATGGTTGTAAAGATGGATTGGCACTTCTGGTCCTTGTTCGAGAGCAAGAAGAAGCCAATTGGATGGACGAAGAAGAGGGTGGTAACTTCTTTTGGGATTCTGAGGAGGAAGGAAAGATGGGTCTTCATTTTCAGAAGATTCCTCATCAGAGGTTAAAGGTAAAGGAACATTGAGGTCATGCCTTCTTTTTCGAGCCTCTTCCTTGGTTTGCCAAGGTTTCTCAGGGCATCCGGGTGGAAAATAATTACCCCACCCATTGCTCTCTGAAGATGATGATGAATCGGATGATATCTCAATAGGATTCATGTTTGGAAAAATATTTGAGATGGTAATTGGGAGGTTATTGAGAAATTAGGGTTTGTTGATAATTGGGGAAAAGTGATAACTGTATCGAGTGATTTAGGGTTATTTTATAGACAAAGTCAAGGATTGATGGTAGTTAATGCGAGTTCGGTGGCACAGTAAAACTCAAGATATTTACTTACGATATTTTTACACTTGCATTGATTCTGCTGATTGACTATCAATCAGCAGATTGACCATTGATTCTGCTGAAGGGTTGTTTTTGAAAGTTATTTTACACGTCAGATATGGTCAACAAACTGTTCCGATATACTTGACCACGATTGGGTAACTTCCTTTTATAACCTAATTCAAATCACTTTGCCCAAAATAATTTATTCCCTCATCAAACAGTTTTAAACCCATTCCCAAATTGATTAAGTCGTAACCTCTCATCACAAAATCTTCACATGGCATCTCTTCAAGTCAAGAAAGATCATAACAAGGTTGCTTTTCTGACTAAGACAAAAGGCCATGAGCAATATGATCCAATGGTAGAGTTTTTGCAGAGTTCCAAGATTCATTATGCTCTAACACATTCTCCAAATGTGATATATGAATCGTTGGTGAAACAATTTTGGGCAACGACTGCTAAGAGGTCTGACACAGAGATTGTAGCAACAATTGAAGGAACAGAGTATGTGGTGACTGAATCACTGATTAGAACACAGCTATGGTTGAATGATGAAGGAGGTGTCTACCATACCAACACTGAAGAAATCCTTGCTGGTTTAAGAGATGTTGGCTACCAAAGCACTGCAACAGACATGTGGCACAAGAATCAGTTCTGTCCTATGTGGAGATTTTTGGTGCACACATTGCTTCAGTGTATCAGCAACAAGTCAGGTGGATGGGATCAGTTCTCTACCCAATTGGGTTGTGGTATTGTATGTCTCTCAAAGGGTTTAACTTATAATTTTTCTAAGTTTATCTTTGATAATATGATTGAAAATATTCAAAGGAAAAAGCATAAGTTTCTAATGTACCCTAGGTTCTTACAGATGATTTTAAACATAACAACCCAAGAGCAAACCTTTTGTCCCATAGGAGCACTTACAAAGAAAGTTTTTGCTTCTATGAGAACTAATTATGAAGGGGCATTTCACCCTTTATTGCCAGCTATGTTGCCACAAGGCAATAACGATGTTGGTGAGGGTGATAATGTTGATGCTCCTCCCTCTCCACATCCTGCTGATGATGGAAATCCATCATCTCCCAGTGTTGCTGCTGATGGTAATCCATCAGTTGCCACTGATGAGGGACCTTCCATTACTGCTGAAGCATCCAATGCTTCTCCTGACCAGCCTCCACCATCCCCTACTTCACCCAGGCCTCACACACCACCCATCTACTATTGCTCATGATGTGCATGTTTCTGCTAAAGGGAAGGATGTTTTTGTTAAGAAGTAATTGATCCAGCGTCTATGTCTGATAAGGAAAGGTCTGAGCAGATAAGAATGCTTAAAGAGTATGAAGATCAGAAGAAGAAGGATGCAACTGACAAGAGAAAAACCATTGCAATTTAGAAGGCTAAGGCTAAAAGAGATAAACCACTTACTAAAGCAGAGAGGAGAACTTACATGAGGAATGTGGTTTACAACCAAAGTGTTGCTCTATACACTTCTGGTTTGAAAAAGAAGCAAGTCTGGAATCTGACTGACTCTGAGTTNGATAAGGAAAGGTCTGAGCAGATAAGAATGCTTAAAGAGTATGAAGATCAGAAGAAGAAGGATGCAACTGACAAGAGAAAAACCATTGCAATTTAGAAGGCTAAGGCTAAAAGAGATAAACCACTTACTAAAGCAGAGAGGAGAACTTACATGAGGAATGTGGTTTACAACCAAAGTGTTGCTCTATACACTTCTGGTTTGAAAAAGAAGCAAGTCTGGAATCTGACTGACTCTGAGTTGCTAAGGCTATATAATGCTATCATGAAGCAAATTACTCCAGTCTCTCAAATTAAAAGGGTAGCTAGTGCTTTGGATGCTCCTGATGCCAAGAGATCCAAGACTGCTGAGACTGTGGATTTAACTGCTGATGGTGTGCAAACTGCTGATGGTGTACAATCTACTGTAAGTCTACCATCTGCTGAAACAAAGGGTGTGTCTTCCATTTCTACTGAGGAAGCATCTGCTAGTCAACCATCAGTTCTTCATGTTTCTTCTGAAGCTTCTATCATAGCTGTTTCTTCTGAAGCTTCACCAATAGCTGCTGATCATGATATGTTTTCAAAGGAAAAGCAAAGTACAATTGAGATTCCTTCTTCTGTATCTGCTGATCAAGGAAGATCATTTCTTTCCAACTATCATGCAGTCCTGGCTAAGCAAGCTGAACAAGCAGCTGCTAGAGCTAAAAAGGCTAGGGAAGAAATGGATAAGTTGTATCATAAAGGTGTGCATATCTCAATTTCTTCTGATGCTACATCCTCTGTTCCTACTGAAGATGCCTCTGGCGCATCTGACAAGTTGGATCCCTCTATTTCTATGGGAATTTATGTACCTGGTAGGAGAAAGAAGAGGATGTCCCACAAGAGACATGTTGCCATTAGAAGATCTCTAAGTATATCCAAGAAACAGACTGCTAAGAAGGAGAGATCATCTAAACATGTGGATCTACAGGCTGACAATGCTACCTTTATCAAGAAGGGTTCTCCTACAACTTTTCCAGAAGATTCTTATAGTGTGTTGAAAGATTGGAAGGTGACTGATGGCCAGATCAACACTATCTATAGAATGGATGGATCTTCTATGGAGTTTACTTTCTTGAAGGATATACTACATTTGGTGGATAGACAAGACCTGAACACTCTTTATGCCTATGTGACACATTATTATGCAAGTCATAAACCACAAGGGGCAGGGTTGTACTTATTGGGGGATCTGCAAGTTCTTTTTGATTCTAAGTCTCCTAATAGTACAGGGTATTCTATTTGGAAGAATTCTCATAAATGGAAGGTTGATACATGGAGATTCTATCCTTCACCAAATGTACATGTTGTGGAGTCCAAGTGTGGGATGAGAGTTTGTATGTTCTCTGATCAGCAGTATCCATTGTCATCTAAACTGCTGAGAAGATTGCTGAGAAGGAAGTTGGAGGTTCCTCCTAATCCAGTGTCCAATGATCTCACACATGCAGAACAATTGGTTGGATTAATCAAGTCTCAGCTTCTACAACCTCAGGCTTCTACTTGATTATGGTATTATTTGTTGTATATGTTTATTTCTTAGTAAAAAAAATAAAAAAAAATAATAAAAAAAAAGTTCTTAGATTTTTGTACTAACGTTTGCAGGTTTGTTGTATAGTAACTCTGTTGATGGTTATTAACTCACCAGATGTGACTTGTGTCCATCAAAGAGTTGGCTAGTCCAAAGGGTAAAGCTTTGGTAAAGACACATCAAATCTGTTGATGGCTGTAATGATTTGCCAAAAATCATAGGGTACTCAACTCACCCATGCTTCATTGCTGAGAGTTGAAATGGTCATCAATTCACCATGGATCTTATTCTGTGAAAATCCTAAGAATTGACTAGTCCATAAGTATATGGCTTGTGGTAAAGGCATTGGAAATCCATATTGGTTTTCAATTCACCAAGGATGTTTCCTTTATGATATGGCTAGTCCTGAGCAAACGGCTACAGGTAAAGACAACTCAAATCCGTTTATAGTTGATGATTTACTCAAAATCATATGGTTATTAGTGTACCATGGTTTTCGAACTAAAACATTTGGCTACTCCAGTAGTGATGGCTATTGGTAAAGAGACATCAAATCCATTATTTTCAATGATTCACCTATCACAGGAGTTAACACACCTGGATGTGATGAGAATAGTATGAAACTTATTTGTTTTGATGTATCTACTGTCATATGTTGCTGCAAAGATCTGGTGTTTCAAGCTTATTCATCATATAGATGTGAAGTTTTTGGTTCTTTGCTGCTGATGTTAGAAGACAATCCTCTTTACATTCTTGTGATTACTGATCTATCAAGGAATCTTGAACTTAACCATGTCAAATTCAAGATTAGGGGAGGATTGTTGGGAATTCTGCTAAGTGAGAATTCTGCTGATGGAACATGCTGATGGAATCTGCTGAAGAGAAGATTCTGCTGAAGAAGTGTTATTGCTGAAGACTAAGTTTCAGCATATTTAGTTTCTGCGGATATAGTTAAACCGTGTATTTTGTAATATAGTTAGGATATGCATGAGTAATATTAGGAAAAGATAATGCATATTGTTTAGAGCTTATAGAATATACGTTTCTTGTGAAACGGTTTAAGGTTAGGGTTCCTTGTCTATAAAAGGAACACAAGTTTATGTTCTATGTATGAGTTTAGAAAACAAGTTTATAAAAGATCCATAGAGGATCAATCGTTCTTAGTATACTTTGTTCTTGCTTATATTTGTTTTCCGCTTTCAGAATATAAGCTTTGGAGACTTTCTATTAGGGTGTTTGTGATTACATAAACATTGCTAACGTTTCAGAGTGCTAGAAGATCTATCAAGGGTATTAATTTCAACAATAGTTAAGAGGGGGATAACTAGGTTAACTAAGTTTCGCCGGGAATATGGAAAACCCGATGGAATAAAGCTCAGTGTAACCTTTGATGCTCTGAATAGTTTCGAGTTTTTTGGGAGACTTGGTTCGTGAGCATATAGGTGTCAGGATTCTATTGTGGAAGAAAGTTGATTCAGAAGCAAGAGATAAAATGTGGGACGAAATCACGGTACACATATACTTTTTTTCAACCCATTAATATAGCATTAAATATATACGTAGCATGAAATCAAGAATCCATAATACATATATGTCGACCTTATTTCTGTGTTGGAAGCATTTGAATATGTTGTGGTATACGGTTGTGAATCTGGTCATTTGAACGTGTATGTGGTATCTAGAATACGAATAAGAACCTGGATAAACTAGGGAATAAAAGAAGGATCGATACTTGTTTAGTATACAAGTTGTGTTTGTATGAGTGTCTGTTATGTCGATATGTTTGTTCTTGTTTGAGTGTATGTCGTGTGTGTGATAGTAGTAGGTTGCATGTCATAGGTACAAGGTGTTAATAAGTTTATCTCTGCATTTAAATTATGTGCAACTAATTAACAACATTGTGTTACTCTTTGCAGCGATATTTTGCTGTTGACTTGACAGTAAGAAAGCTGATAATGAATCGTCTTGGTCAACTTCTAAGGAATTTCAGAAGGAAATTGGCACAAAACTACATATTGCCAAACCAAAATACACTTTCAAAACTAAATGAAGTACCGGCGAAGTACAGTGCAATTATAAAAGCCGAAGATTGGGTCAATTTTGTAAAGTACACGGCTACCGTGGAATACAAGGTGTTAATTAGTCATTTTTATTCAAGTTTCACTATCTTTCACATATATATTAGTTCTATAATGTCAACATTAATACATATAAACGCCTTATGATTTTGTGTTACAAGGTGAAATCAGCTGCAGCTAAAGTGGCGCGTTCCAAGTGTGTTTATCAGCATACAATGGGACAAGGTGGATACGCCCATGTGATAGATAAAATGGTAACATTAAACATTTGCACATTTGCATTTAATAGCATCATAGTATCGTTTATATTGGTTTATCTTACATGTGTATGTATTTGATGGTTATAAGATCGAGAGAAAAGAAATTGAACCAGATGAAGAACCACCGCGCGGTACGCTGTGGTTGAAAGGAAGGGAGAAGAAAGATGGAGAATATCACGATGATGAGATTAGGACTGTGGGAGAAAAAATAGTAAGTTTTACTGCTAAGTTTGTATTATGTTCATTGTTGAAAGTGGGATCAACATATAATAACCTATTTCCCGTATTCTGTGTGCAGAAAGAAACGGAGGACAAGATCAAACAAGGAACCTTGAAGGTTGATCATGGCACTGATGCCATGACAGTTGTATTAGGTAAGGAAAAGGGAGGATATGCGAGAGGCGTGGGAGGTGGAGTAACCTACAAGAGGTATTTTGATCTGCCTCGAATAAGACAAGCATCTGATGAAAGAGTGGTGTTACTTCAAAGTGAACTTGAAAATGAGAGACGGAAACGTCAAGAAAAAGATGCGGTAATCCAGGATTTGATGAATCAATTGGCTGCACAAAAGGGGCAGTTGCAGTCAACGCCAACTCCATTGACACCAACAGAAGTAAGACATTTTTTATGCTGTTTTTTTTGGTAATGATTAAATGTGAAATTATATTACCAAATAATAGATTACAACTTCTTAAACAATTTATATTGCAGGTGTCTCCGGTGAACATTAATCATATAAATACCAGTACTGATGAGGATGCTGGAACACCTGTTGCTGTATGTGAGAAAGTTGCGAGCATTCAGAAGTCTAATGGACTTCAAACTTTGGAAAAGGAAATGCCAATAAGTGTAAGTAAAAAAAACATCCCCTGTGATTTTTAAATTCTAGATACATGTCTTATTTACCGTGTTTTATATATATAGGAAACTGTTAAATCTGTCGCATCTAAGAAAACGACTAGACAAAGACGAAAGGATTCATCACGTCAAGATTCCCAATCACAAGAACATGAGTCTACATTACTAGCACTACCACAAGTATGTATTTAAACATGTTCATAATTCTTTTGTTTAGTTAATTTATTTTTGATACATATATACATGCAACAAATCATTTTTTTAGGAAATTAAGTGCAAACTGTGGCACTTAAAGAGATCATCTACTATAGCTTTGGGTATTGATGAGATATCTCCAAGTGTTCCTGATGTGGATCTTACTGGCAAGGGAAAAGATATTTTTGTTGAAGAAGATCTTGATCAAGATTGTGTGACTGATAAGGAAAGAGCTGAGCAGGCCAGGATGTTGAAAGAGTATGAAGATCAAATGAAGAATAAGGCATTATTTACTTCAAATTTGCCTCCTGAAAGACAAAGAGAATTGGATGAACAATCAATCCATTTTACTGATGAGCAGTGGGATTCTTATACTATGCAAGCTGCTTCCAATCCCACTCTAGCTCAAAGTATTCTAGGAGCTGAGTTTGATAGAAATAATTTTGCTGCACAAATGGTGGCCCTTGGACAACAACAGAAAAAGGATGCAGCTAATAAGAGAAAAGCTATTGCAGCTCAAAAAGCTAAAGCAAAGAGAGATAAACCTCCTACCCAAGCACAGCAAAGAACTATGATGAGGGAATTTGTGAAGAATCAGAGTAGTGTCTTGTATAATCATACTTGGACTAAGAAGCAAGTCTGGTCATTCTCAGATGAACAATTAATATTTCATTATAATAGAATCAGAACTAGAATGCATCATGATGGCCTTCTTTCTTCTAAACTTGTTGATACTCTGACTTCCATTGGTAAAGAATCCTCTTCTCAAACATTAAAGCAGGATGAAATTGAAGCTGCTACTGTACCTGCTGCCTCTTTATCTCCAGCTGCTAATAATGTTTCCATTACTGCTGATCCAACTACTGCTGCTGCTTCATCTGTTCTTGACAAAGGTAAAGCAAAGGTTGTAGAAGAAGATCTTCCTTCTAAGAAGAGAACCAGAAGACAAATGGAGGAGGATAGATTGGGTGAAGAAGCTGCACAACTCTTGCATGATGATCAAAAAGCTGAGTTGGCAAGAATTCATGAGATCAAAGTAAAAGAAGTTGAGCTTGCTGCTGCTAGGGATGCACAAATTAGGATGCAGAGGATGATAATGTAGCTACTGAAGTAACTGCTGATGTTCCATTGGTTAATACTTCAGTGGAAACACCTGAGTCAGCAGATGTCTCTGCTACTGAACCTTCTTCTCATCATTCCATATATGTTCTGGTAGAAGGGCTAAACGAATGGCAAAGATGAAAGTTTCATCTTCTTCTGTGCATAGGGAAGTGGATCTAGATGCTGATGAATCTTCATTTCTTAGAGAAGGATCTCCAGATGATTGGCCAGAGGGTATTAGAGATGTGTTGGTTCACTGGGAACTGTCTTCTAATGGACAGATTAATACCATTTATAGGCTTGATGGAACATCTTTATCTTTTACCTTTCTGCAAGAAATTTTGCATCTAGTGGATCATCAAGACTTACTGACTCTCTATGATTTGGTTATGAAGTATTATGCTTCTCATACTTCTACATTTACTGGATTATATCTTTTGGGTGATCTTAGAGTACTTATGGATTCTACTTCTCCTGATTGTACTGGTTATGAAGTCTGGAAGAATAATCATAAGTGGAAGGTTTTAAGTTGGAAATTTTACCCTCTTCCTTATGTTCATGTTTTGGAAACTACCACTGGTATAAGGGTCATGATGTTCATTGATAAAGATTATCCTTTATCTGTGCCTTTAATGGAGAAGATGCTTTTACACAAGTTGGAGATTCCTCCTGATCAAGTTGGGAATGCTAGATTGTTTGCTGAATCTCTGATTAGATTGTTCAAGAGCAGGATCAGGCTAGCCAGAGCTGTTTGATGGTATTTTGTTGTATTTTTGTTTTGTTTTTCTTATTATTCTATTAGTAAAAAAAAAAATAAAAAAAAAATAAAAAAAAAAAAACATTAACTTTGTTGTACATCTGTTTTATGGTAATCAACTTACCATGATGTTGCCTTTAACATCCAAAAGTTGGCTAGTTCAAAGGGTACAGCTTTGGTAAAGACATGACAAATCTGTTGATGGCTGTAATGATTTGCCAATAATCATAGGGTACTCAACTCACCCATGCTTCATTGCTGAGAGTTGAAATGGTCATCAATTCACCATGGATCTTATTCTGTGAAAATCCTAAGAATTGACTAGCCCATAAGTATATGGCTTGTGGTAAAGGCATTGGAAATCCATATTGGTTTTCAATTCACCAAGGATGTTTCTTTTAAGAATTGGCTAATCCTGAGCAAACGGCTACAGGTAAAGACAACTCAAATCCGTTAATAGTTGATGATTTACTCAAAATCATATGGTTATCAGTGTACCATGGTTTTCGAACTAAAACATTTGGCTACTCCAGTAGTGATGGCTATTGGTAAAGAGACATCAAATCCATTATTTTCAATGATTCACCTCTCACAGGAGTTAACACACCTGGATGTGATGAGAATAGTATGAAACTTATTTGTTTTGATGTATCTACTGTCATATGTTGCTGCAAAGATATGGTGTTTCAAGCTTATTCATCATAGAGATGTGAAATTTTTGGTTCTTTGCTGCTGATGTTCGAAGACAATCCTCTTTACATTATTGTGATTACTGATCTATCAAGGAATCTTGAACTTAACCATGTCAAATTCAAGATTAGGGGAGGATTGTTGGGAATTCTGCTAAGTGAGAATTCTGCTGATGGAACATGCTGATGGAATCTGCTGAAGAGAAGATTCTGCTGAAGAAGTGTTACTGCTGAAGACTAAGTTTCAGCATATTTAGTTTCTGCGGATATAGTTAAACCGCGTATTTTGTAATATAGTTAGGATATGCATGAGTAATATTAGGAAAAGATAATGCATATTGTTTAGAGTTTATAGAATATACGTTTCTTGTGAAACGGTTTTTGGTTAGGGTTCCTTGTCTATAAAAGGAACACAAGTTTATGTTCTATGTACGAGTTTAGAAAAACAAGTTTATAAAAGATCCATAGAGGATCAATCGTTCTTAGTATTCTTTGTTCTTGCTTATATTTGTTTTTCCGCTTTAAGAATATAAGCTTTGGAGACTTTCTATTAGGGTGTTTGTGATTACATAAACATTGCTAACGATTCAGAGTGCTAGAAGATCTATCAAGGGTCTTTGTTATAACAAAGATATCTCAAATCCGTTTATGGCTTACAATTGCCAAAAATTGTATGGTGCTCAACTCACCATATCTTTAATAGTGAAGAGTTGGCTAGCCCACAAGGTTATGGCTTGTGGTAAAGGCAGTTGGAAAACCATAATTGGTAATCAACTCACCAAGATGATGACTGAATTCCATCAAAGAGTTGGCTAGTCCAGAAGCAAACGGCTTCTGGTAAAGACAAATCAAATCCGTTGACAGCTTATGGTTTGCTCAAAATCATATGATTATCAGTGTACCATAGTTCTTACTTGAACTGAAACATTTGGCTACTCCAGAAGTAATGGCTTTTGGTAAAGAGACTTCAAATCCATTAAATTTTCATAAAGGATTGCTAGGGACTAGCAATAATTTAGTGAGGGGGATTGATGAGTGCTCAAACACTCATCATTTTTGTCGTATCTGAACTGCCAAAATACTTAAAAACACTCAAATGTGCATCAAAATACTAAAAATATCCCAGGGATTGTGTTTTATATGTTTCAGATGCAAAATGATTGAAAACAGATGAAAAAACGAACAAAGTTTGCATAATTGGCAGTTTCAGTCCCCCAACTTTCAAAACTTGTCAAAATTTAGTCCATAGGCATTTGTTTTGTAAGAAAAGTCACTTAAGGTCCTTTTGAAATCATAAGTTTTCATCTTTAGTCCTTTGGTGAAAGAATTAAAAATTTACAAGATTGGTCCCTGCAGTTTCAAAATTGGCAAAAATGGTCCCTGGTAATTTCAAAAAATGGAAAATATCTTTTGTGGTCCTTGTACTATTGAAACTTGTCATAATTGGTCCTTGGTTGTGAAGTTTGGAGGATTTGCAGTTTAGCCCTTCAACTTTAGGAAATTGGCAATTATAGTCCCCGGAGATTAAATCTTGGGAAATGAACAACAATGGTCCGTGGGAAATTAAATGATGGCAAGAATGATCCTTGGGAGAAGTTTTTGGAAAGTTGGCATGAATGGTCCCTGAAATTTCAGCTTTGGCATGTTTAGTCCTTGGGCTAATATTTTCTACAAACCAAACAATACCCTTTTACTTAACCCAAAATACCACTCAACCCATTTAACTCCTAAACCCACTAACCTAAAATCCCTCCTTTAGCCCAACACCTATCCAAGCCCAAAACCCATTAATAAAACCTTTACCCCGTTTTTATTAACCATGGATCAAACCCACGGTCAAACTCCCAACCTGGGTTAACTCTTCCCTCCCACACGTGACCTGCAAACCAACCAAACACCATCATCACCCTCACACCTCTGCTCCTTCACTGCTACACTCAAAACCCTCCCCTAGCTACTCACTGCAGTCACCCCAGTCCAAATAGTCTCACCCCTAAACAAGTTAGCAGACCATGGTTATCATAACCATTTTGGCGCCAAAACTCATGAAGGGTCAAGATTGAATTTTAGCCAATCAATGGCTAATATTATTGCTGGGAAAAGACAAAGAAGGTCCCTAAACCCTAATTCATCATTATAAAAGGGGCATTGTAGCAGTGGGAAGTTTATGTAGTTTTTAGCTAAAAGTAGTAATGTCGAATTAAGTTGTAATCTTTATTTTTCATGTAAAATTTATTTCCAGTGTACTTTGTAGTTAATTTCTAGTGTAACTTCCAAGTTTCTTAATAAAAATTCCAAGTTTCCTTTTGAAAATTCAAGTTTGCATAGTTTAGGTAAATTTCCATTTTACCTTATTTCTTGTTATAAACTGTTGTTTATTGGTCTATTGAACTTATTTTAGCTTAAGTATAAGCTTTTACAAGCTTTTAATGCATTAAAAATACTTTTAGTATTCTTAAAAATACAAAAAAATTAGTTAAAAATCAAAAATCAGTGAAGAAAGGTGAAGAATGCATGGAGCACTGTTAATTGTGGATGGCAGTGGGTTAGAGCTTCTTGGGAAGCAATAGGAATTGTTACTTAGTCCTTGGGTCACTTGGTTTAAGCAGGAAGCTTTTGTAAGCCTTATTTCAATTTCTTTGCATAATACTGTAGAAGTGTTTGTAAGCTGCTAATTTTTGATTGTTTGTGTTTAAGTAGAGTATGTTGGTGATAATATGGCCTAATATTGATGGATTGTTAACTAAAAACCCTTGTTGCTATGTTTATCATGCTAACTGTTAAATAGCCCTTTAGTGATTCATGATCATTTGTTGTTAACTTTGATGTTGTTATGTTAAAATAAGTTCAGTGAATCATATTTTAACATTGAGAATCCATTCCATGGCCTGAATCAGTAACAAGTTTTGAAAAGTTCATTTTTACCTTTCTAAAGGGGTATTTGGACTTATCTGTTTGCATGCATATTTGTAAGTTTCATTGGGTGAAGGTTGCTTAAATATCTTTCTTAGGTTCAGTTTAGTGTAACTAAAGCAATAATTCAGTAGTCACTAGGAAAAAAGTCAAAATTAGTTTAATCTTACTATTGCATGCAAAGTAGGTTGATTTAGGATCTTAAATCATAGGATTAGGTAAATTAGTGTGTCATTTAGCTAAAACAAGTTCTAAATTATCTAATTATAACATCTAGACTCTGTTGAGATCAATTGAAATCCATTTTGGTCAAACCTTTGGTAAATCAAAAAGTCAAATTTTTATATATCTGAAAAATGGGCAGTTTTTCTAGATTATGCACAGTGTTCAATATAGTTTGGAAATGAATAATTCTTGTTGTTTTATGTTCTTTGGTTGCTTGTGAACCTGAATCAACAGATAAACTTGATTTTCAAACTTGTTTGCTCCTTAAAAATTAGGCTCAAAGTTGACCTGTTGAGTTTTCTCCTCCCCTGCACGTGACACATTTTGTTCTTAAGCACCCTCTTGTTCATTAGGTTTGTTATTTTTCTTGAATCCTTGTCGAATTGTGTAGTTTGTTATGGATAACTTATTGGCTTCCATGCTTTGGTTTGGCTCATTGGCCTTATTTGAGGAGGGCTTAATTTACCCCTTTAGTTGCATTTTGAAACTTTTTTTGGGGGCTGTTTCTGCTAGTTCCCACTAGTTCATCAGTTGTATGCTAAGTTTGTTAATTTCATGTCCCTCTTTGATTCTTGTTCTAAGTAATTGTTGTTTTTGCTTATTGAGATTACCTGAGCCTGTAATAGTTTGTGTTTGCCTTGGTTTGAGCTCTGTTGCTTATTTGGATTAACTGCTTATCTCAAATAAGCTATCTTGAACACAAACATCACTACTGTGGATCCTTGCTTGTTTATTGTGTTGATGTTGTTGATTGTAGCTTGATTTGTGTTGCTTGTAATTATTCTCAGTTGTTTTTACCATTTGCTTACACCCTTGTGCTTATTTCACCTAACTGCCATTTGAATTCTCACTCACTCATCAGTGAGTTCAAGCCATTTTGGCATCCCTCTTTCTTGGCCAATATCTTAGAATTACATTGAGTCCTTTGGTCCTATGAGAAGCCAGTTGTACTGACTTCTCATTTCCAGGCTTATTTTGGGTTCTAAAGCTTTTGACCCTAGCTTATGGCGGCCTGCTAGTTGCCCACCAGGCCTGTTTGGTCCTGAGCTAATTTGGATTGCTTACTTTGGAATTTCTCTTGATTCAGTGTGTGTTTGTGGTGGTTTTAGATTATTCTCAGTTTGTACAACTTGTATCTAGCTCATTTTAGCTTTGGATCTTCCTTGGTAGCTTATTATTAGCTTGTGCATCATCAAAAGCTCAAAAAGCTCACTGCCATAAACATAAGCTTGCAATAAGCTCATCTTTGATTTCCAAAATTATTGTTTTCACAAAAGTTGTTAGTTTTTAGTGTATAATCAAGTTTCAAAAAGAAAAATCAGAAAAATCAAAAATATAAGTTTAGTGATAGCTTATATTTAATAGGATTTATCTATTTAATTTATTTTCTAATTTTTTTTATTAAGCACTTAGTGGTTTTCATATTTTTCCCAGGTGCCAGATATCAAATAGTATTTGTATAAAAATTTTCATATTTTTCACTTTTCATTTGGTAACTATAATAATTAATTTTAGTTTATTTAGTTTTAATTAAAAAATCAAAAATAAAATCATTAGTTATTATTTGTTAAGCCCCAGCATCTTTTTATATTTTTCTTAGGTTTAATTAGTCATAAAGTAATTTTAGAAAATAGTTTCTTAATAATTACTGTTCATTTGCTATTATTCTTAATTAAATTAGATTAATTAGCTTTTAATTAATAATTAAGTAAATAATTTCTAAAATAGTTTATTTATAAGTTTAGGAACTTTTTATAATCTTTTAGAACTTCTGTAATTGTTAAGTAGTTTTATAAAAAGTTTGATAATTATCTAAATTAGTTTAGTATTAATTAAAAAGTCAAAAAAATAATATTTTTCTTTTTATTAAAATTTTATTTTGTCATTAGAATCTTAGAAAAGTTATTTTCACATTTGTAGGACTTTATTTGCTCCCGTTTCACTTTTTATTTTGCGCGCTTGCGTTTAATTTAAATTCAAACGCGCGTTTTTAGATTTAAATCACGTTTCTAGGTTATCTGATTATAAGTAATTGTTCATATAGTGTTTTTAAATTATTCTCAATCATAATCTCTTAGTGTAATCATAATAATCAAAATCCTGATCTTCCTGTTAAATCACCCGATCACAAGCACGTTTAAATACCAATCACACCTCGTCGGGACATAACGATCCGGGGATATTCTATACTCCTTGGTTTAGCATTGGCTCAATAGTTTGACCTTGTTGACCATTGGTCCATATTGTCTGACTGTTCAGAGCCAATCAGTCAACAAGCTCCTTTCACCGGCGGAGAAAACCTTACACGTCGCTTACACAAGATTACCGACACAAAGCTAGATATCGAGTTCTTTTACAAGGGTACAACTACTCCCGTCACACTTTGTATTTTAAGGCCTAAAATACTAACCGATTACTACTGAAAGTACACAATGAATTGATGTATAAACCTCACTAGTTTACACAAAACTAAGCTAACAAGACTTGCAACGTTATGTTGAGACTTGTAACTTTTGGTATGAACTTGTGATCTTCTTTGCTACAAAAGATCTCACACAAATGAAATGTTAATGAGTTAGATGAATGCAATGAGAATGTATGTATAAATTATAATGAGAAGTGATGAAGGATTTCTTGAGAATGGCTTGCTATTTATAGCCAACTAAGCCAGCAAGCTGGCGGATCCGGCGGAACCAAAACAAGGGTTCCGCCCTTGTATCTCCAGGGATCCGCCAGGTCTGACAGTCAAATAATCAAGGAATCTTTCCATACATAGTAATGTCAAATCAAGATCCTTCAAGTTAACACACAATAGTTTGAGTAAGAATCTTTCCAAAATGTGTAAGAGATCTTATGGAAAGTCAACTTCTAGATTTAGAAATCTTTCCATAAATGCTCATGATGCATGCCATGATGTCATGTTACATTTTCTATATTTAGAAATATGAAAATGTTATGTTTTATATGAAATGTAAATGTAGCAAATGTTTATATGAATTAAAGTCTAGTTATGCAAGACTTAAACTATAATCATGCTTTGCTAAAAACAAAAGTTTACACTTTGTCGTTAACAAAACTTAGCAAAGATCGTAAAATATAAATAACATTTTTAGGCGATATTTGTATTAACAATCTCCCCCTTTTTGTTGAGGACAAAACATAAACTTTATTTTTTTAAGCAAATCACTAATTTTAGTGTTAAGTCTTTAAAAGTTTGTATTTAAACTTGTTTTACTAAATTGATGAAAATAATTGTAAGTTTAAATATGTGTTCTCCCCCTTTTTATCGAAACAAAAAGAAGAGTTGCGTAGCGGGATAATGCAAGCCAAATGCTCCCCCTTGGTCAATACTCCCCCTAAATGGAGTGCCAAGTTAGGAAACATGGATTTTGAACCTACAACAAAAGTAGTTAGTTGTTGATAATGAAACACGAGAAATCGTGTAACCACAATAAGTCCTGAACCATATCAAAATCACAACTCATATATGATCAACCAATAATGCAAACAAAATCGAAGAAAAGATATCATTTCAAGTAAAATTTGACTTTTCAAAAGTCAAAGACAAGAAATGAAAGGTACCATCCTACTTCTAAAAAATATATATCAAAATAAAAAAGAAAAATAAAAATAAAAAATAACAAATAAAAATCCTACTTATATAAAAGGAAGTCACCCAATAAAGTCTTAAATGGGGCAAAGCCTCATAGTACGCTCTAGGATTGGTTTGGGTGGGAAAGAGCATCCAAACATTCAAGAATGTGTTGTAGAGCAAAGCGGGTTTCATCTTAGACTTGGTGAAGCATGATTTTTATGCTCTCACTTATTTTTTCCGCCCGCTCACATTGTGAGCACCCATGGCGAGGATTAGGTAGGATGGGATCATTTGATGATGGTTGTGGTGGTGGAATGGTGGCAGTTTCTTGAGAGGAGGTTGGGTTTGCAATGGAGGAGAGCAAGGTGGTTTAAAACTCCATGGCTTGATAAAGATGAGTATCCACCATGCTCTTGAAAGCATAGAGGTTTTCAAGGCGGTCGTTGATCTCCTCGTAGGAAATTCGGGGGTTGTTCCACAATGACGCCTCAATTTCCTCATAGGAGGGAAAGAAGGACTCAAAGTGTTGGGATTGGGATTGGGATTGTGGTTGTGACACTTGAGGTTGTGGTGGTTCATGTTGTTCAAAGTGTGCTTCTACATAGAGATGTTCATGGATGTCTTTGAAGAGAGGGTGAAACAACAATGGCTTTGGTTGTGATGGTGGTTGTTCTTGTGGTGGTAGTTCTTGCTCAAACGGCACATTGGGCTCAAAGAATGCCCATGTTTGTTCATGTGCCATTCGCTCAATTGAGCCGAACGAAGGCAATGGTGGTGGATTGGTTGATCTTGGTGGAAGATCATCAAGGTTCTCTAGGAATGGATGTGGTGATATTGTTGGAGTACCAAAGAGCTCCATTGGTTCAAGCTTAGGTGATTTGGGTGGTGATGGAGACTTGGATGGTTGAGTTGGAGCCGGTGGTGGACTTGGATCAATGGGGGTCTTAGTTGGTGGTGGAGTGGTGATGACATGGTTAAACCTTGGTGATGGTGTGGGAGTTGCAAGATTTAGGAAGTTTTCATCTTTGATGGGTGAGGAGATGATAGTGGTGATTCATCCGAAGATGAGGAGCTTAAATTGATGGTAGTGTTGAAACAACATGGTTTTACACTTATACGAGTGGTTCTCCTAACGGGTCGTGATGGTGGAGAGGTGGTTCTTGACTTTGTCATTGTCAAATTGTTGGTTTAGAAGGTTAGGATCAGAGACTGTGATGGTGATGGTGTGATTTGGAAGTGTTCTAAAGTGGTCAAATTTATAGAGTTAAAGAAATGTGGAAAGGAGTGTTTGGATTTGATGTTCTACTATACAAATTTTGAGGTTTCTAATGATTTGGAAGAGTTATGAAGGTTGTCAAATCGTTGGAAGTCAATCCAATAAAAATCGTGGAGTAAGAAGACCAAGATATGCACTAAATGCTTAGTGGTCATGTCAAAGTGATTTGGATCAGATGTTCCATGGATTCCAAGGAACCTTTTAGTGGGTTTCTTGCCTTATGGAGAAGGGTTCCTTGAGTTAGTTGTTGTTGAATTTGATTTTTGGCGGGAAATGGGTTGTTATTGGTTCTAGTGACTAAGAATGATCCTAATACACTTAACAACTAATGAGAAATGAGTTTTTGACTAAAAAGGATGATTTGGAGTTGTGTGGAAATTGAAATTTGAAAAGTTGGAAAATTTTCTGCAGGTGACTGGCGGAACCATACGATAACAAGGGCGGAACCGTGTTTTTGGTTCTGCCAGTTCCGCCAGGCCAAAAAAATGGACAGAACAGGTATTCGAAGGTCGAGACGATTTCCAATTTTTCCGAAAACTCCTAAAACATAAAATTTATACTATATCTGATTAGGAAATGCAAAAAATGAATATAGAAACACTCTTACTGATAGACTCTGACCTAGGGCTAGCGAATTTCACTATGCTTAGTGAAATTTTCATAAACTTGAAAATTTGACAACATCTCAAATGTCATCGACCTGCATAATTGTTAGTACATATATGTTCCAAACAACACTAAATATCCCTACAAATACATAAATCCATAAAACAACGTGTTTAAAAAACGAAATTGTTCAAATGACACCTAGTGCCAAACACTCCCTACACACGCTCTCATTGGCGATCCATCTTCTTGTTGAGCTTGCCAAGAAACCTCCTAAAGCATTTGAACATCCCCTTAGTTGTTTGAACTCCTCAGACTCATTCTGATGCTTAAACCGTTTTATAATGCAAGTTTTTGTCATAAAACAAAAGATAACCCAAACGCTCCTAATTCAATGTAGCTTCGTTTGAATGACCCGAAAATACATATTAGTTATGTATTCCCTTTAGCATTCAAGAGACATTATGCAAGCGATGTTTTAAACATAACGTTTTTATTTTGTATTCACAATGTGAGACGAAAAAATATTTGTCTTATTTGTGAGAAATTTTTGCAAGAATTTGACATGGGATGTTTTAGTAAACATGCTAATATCTTATAAGGATGCAATTCCTAACTATGGGAAACATGATTAGTTTTATTTAACAACTAATGTTCTACATGAATTACTCAAGTTAATGCATAACCCAAGTTTTAGTTTTTGTAACCCAAGTTTTAGTTTTTGTGCAAGAATAGAATTCCTAGACGCAGATCAGGAGTGTAATTATGTTTGGAATACTTACAATAATGATTAGAGAGCAATGAGTTTGAAGGAAGGACCAAATTTTTGTGTTTGTGGATGAGTAGTGAGGTGAATAGTAGCAGTTTAGAAGTGGTGGTATAAAATGAGGGGTATTTGGTTTAATAAAAAAAATTGCTGCAGGTTGGCTGATCCGGCGGAACCAAAAGTAGGGTTCCGCCAGATCAGCAGAGGAAAATATTTGTTGATTTGTTTTGATTTTTGTGATTTTATTCTAACGTTCGAAACTACAATGTAGGTTCCATAAGCCATAAGCAAAGTCTAAGAAGGTTAAATGGTTCTCGTTTAAGAGGTTTTGTGAGAATGTCAGCAATGTTGTCTTCGGAAGAAACTTTCTCGATTGAGATATTTCCTTTTTGAAGATTGTCGCGAAGGAAATGATGAAGGATCTCAATATGTTTAGTACGAGCATGTTGGACTGGATTTTTACTAAGGTCGATGGCTCCTTTGTTGTCGCAAAGAATGGAGATGTCATTAAGTTGAATTCCGTAGTTGACAAGAGCTTGTTGACATGCTTGTCCAGCCGATACGTATTCGGCTTCAGTTGTTGTGATAGCGAGAGCCGTTTGTTTCTTAGAGAACCATGAGGTGAGACAATGTCCAACAAAAGTACAAATACCACTTGTGCTTTTTCTATCAACATAGTCACCGGCATGATCCGAGTCGACATACACTATGGTTTCTACTCCCATTCCTTTGGGATACCATAATCCTAAATGTGTAGTACCCTTAACGTATCTAAAAATTCTTCTAACGGCTTCAAGGTGGATTGTTTTAGGATCTTCTTAAAAACGAGCACATAGACAAACGCTAAACATAATGTCGGGTCTACTAGCCGTGAGGTAAAGTAGACTTCCAATCATACCTCTATATTTAGTGTTATCTATGGATTCACTTTCTTCATCTTTGGTAAGTTTAGTTTCCGAGGACATAGGTGTTTTGATTGGTTTAGAATCTTCAAGACCAAATTTCTTAAGCATGTCTTTTATGTATTTAGATTGGCTAAAGAAGATACCATCTTCTAATTGTTTGATTTGAAGTCCTAGGAAAAAGTTGAGTTCTCCCATCATACTCATATCAAACTCATCGTGCGTGATTTTTGAGAAATCGGCACATAATTCTTGACAAGTTGATCCGAATATGATGTCATCAACATAGATTTGGACTATGATAATATGTGAACCTTTCTTCTTAGTGAAGAGAGTATTATCAACTCAGCCCTTGGTGTGCTTATGGTCAACTAGGACGGTCTTAAGTCGATCATATCATGCTTTTGGAGCTTGCTTAAGTCCGTATAAAGCTTTTTTAAGTTTGTAAACATGATTAGGTTTTTCAAAATCGGTGAAGCCCGGTGGTTGAGCAACATATACTTCTTCATTAATAAATCCGTTTAAGAATGAACTTTTGACATCCATTTGAAAAAGTTTAAAATCGTGTGTGCATGCATATGCAAGTAAACTTCTTATTGACTCGAGCCTAGCAACCAGAGCAAAAGTTTCATCGTAGTCAATGCCTTCTTGTTGGTTATATCCTTGTGCTACTAGCCTAGCTTTCTTTCTAGACACTAAGCCATTTTCATCCATTTTATTACGAAACACCCATTTTGTTCCAATTATCGTTTGACTTTTTGGTTGAGGAACTAACGTCCAAACGTCATTTCTAACAAATTAGTTTAATTCTTCTTGCATAGCTATTACCCATGACTCATCTTTTATGGCTTCGTTTATATTTTTCGGGTCAATGGTTGACACGAAACAAAAGAAGTTACTTTCATTTTGGACTTTTGATCTCAGTGTTCTTTCGTTAATATTTCCTATGACACTATCTAATGGATGACTTTTAGATTCTTTGACATTGACAATTTCTTGGTTTAGTGGTTCATCTTCCTTGTCATTATCTAAGATTTCTTGATTTTCCATTACTTGACTTTCAACTAAGTCATCATCTACCAAAGGTGATGTCTTAGAGGGAGGTGGACTCTCGTCGAATGTTACGTTCAACGATTCCTCGACTCTTAAGGTTTCTTTGTTTAAGACAATATAAGCTTTGCTATTTTGTGAATATCCAAGAAACACACCTTCATAAGACTTTGGGTCAAATTTGGTGAGATAATCCTTGGTGTTAAGAATAAAGCATTTACTCCCAAACAGTCTAAAATATCCTAATGTAGGCTTTTTACCTTTATATTGTTCATATGGAGTTTTGTTCAAAAATGGTCTAATCAAGACACGATTTAAAATGTAGGTTGACGTGTCAACGGCGTTACACGAAAACTTTTGAGGAATATTTTGTTCATTAAGCATTGTTCTACTCATCTCTTGAAGAGTCCGGTTTTTGTGTTTTATTACACCATTAGATTGAGGAGTGCGTGGTGCCGAGAAGTTGTGTGTTATACCATTTTTATCACAAAAGTTTCCAAATTGTATTTCATTATCAAATTCACGACCATGGTCCGTTCTAATAGACATAATACAAGTTCCTAATTGGTTTTGAATTTTCTTGCTTAGAATTTCAAATTGATCAAAAGCTTCGTTTTTACTTTTCAAAAACTTCGTCCAAGTGTATCTTGAATAATCATCCACTATAACCAAAGTATAGAAGTTACCTCC
The DNA here is from genome assembly GCA_014162995.1 of Artemisia annua. NCBI lineage: Eukaryota > Viridiplantae > Streptophyta > Magnoliopsida > Asterales > Asteraceae > Artemisia > Artemisia annua. The sequence continues at coordinate 49,614 of LBNU01035201.1, forward strand.
ATAACTTTGTATAGCGGATGGACCGAATAAATCCATATGTAAAAGTTCTAGACACCTAGATGTAGACACCACATTTTTAGCCTTATGGCTACTATGAACTTTTTTACCAATTTTGCAAGCATCACAAAAGTGTTGGTCGTATCTCAACTTAGGTAGGTTTCTAACTAGATCATTGGAGGAGAGGTTTTGAATAAGTCTCATATTAGCGTGTCCTAAACGTCTATGCCATAAAGTTGAAGATTCATCTAATGAGGTGAGGCAAAGTTTGTCTCTAGATGTTTGATCCAACTTCATGACATATACGTTGTTCTTAAGAACACCTTTGGCTACGATTATGCCGTCTTTAAGTATTTTACTTCCATTTTCACTTAAAAGGACGTTATACTTTTTCCGGCAAAGTTGACTAATACTAAGGTGATTAACACCTAGGTTATCAACATGAGCTACATCATCTATAGAGAGGGAGTCATGAGAAATTGTACATTTTTTGATGATTTTGCATATAGCTTTGCTACCAAAAGTAACATTACCTCCATCACATTCTGATATGTTGAAAAGAGGCTTTTGTTACCGGTCATGTGCCTTGAGCAACCACTATCTTTGATCCATTCACCCGGTTCCAAACTAACTTTGAAGCATACCTATTTTATGAAAAACACTCAAATGTTTGGTCCCCAATATCTCATGGGTCCATTTTGGTTAAACATACCATTAACTTGATCCATGTATGAAAATGGAAGATATGGGTTCCATGACATGTAATTTGGAGTCTGGTAATGTCTAGGTATGTTTTCGTTCCAACCATCTTGGTAGTTTAGTTTTATGTTGTAGTTGCTCTTTGGAAAGGGGCGTTTGGGAATAGGAGTTTTAGGTCTTGGTTGAGTAGTTTTAGTTCTAAATTTATTTTTACCAAGTCCTACTCCAACTTTAATAGTTGGTTTTTGCTTTGTATCATTTAAACTAATTTTGGACTTATTTGTGACTTTAACAAATTTAGTACGATCCGACGTAGAAACTAGCTTTTCTGTTGCAGACCTCGCGAACCTTTGGGTTCAACGGGCGGAACCCTGTTTTGGGTTCCGTCTGGTCCGTGGGTGCCTGTAACAGCTTTGTTAGTTTCTTGTGCTTTCCCGTCTTGTTTCGTTTGACTCTTTGAAGTTTCTAACTTCATGAAACCTAATCCCGTTTTATCAAATGGTGACTTTTGAAGTTTCATTATTTCATCCGCACACGAAATACTTTTACCGAACCTTTTAAACTTCGTGGTTTGTTTTATTAGATTATTTTGAGTAATTTTAAGTTTCTCAATTTCGAGTTTAAACTCTTCACATGATTTACACAATGTCTCAATACTTTTACTCTTTTCTAACCTCTTAGCTTTTTCTTTTAATTCATAAACTTCATTTTCCAAAAATTCCTTTTTAGTTTTCAAAAATTTGTTTTTGTTTATGATTTTTAAGCTTAGTTCACAAAGTTTGTTATATTCTTTTTGCAATGTGTCATCATCAATAGAGGAGCAAGATGAGTCGGAGTGTACCTCATTTGAGTCTTGAGCCATGAGAGCAATCTCGTCATTCTTTGGCTCTTCGTCATCATCTTCACTATCGCTCCAAGCACCACTTACAAAAGCTCTTTGAGTTTTACTTTTGGGTGGTTTTGGACATTCTCCTATGAGATGACTTGTGTATCCGCACCTATAACACTTTCTTTCTCCCTTTTCTTTCTTATCATCACGATCTTTTCGGAAGGCTTTCTTGTCATCTCTGGGTTGCCTTACAAACTTCCCCCGTCTTCGAAAAAACTTCTTGAAGTCTCTAACGGCCATTGCATATTCTTCATCATCACTATCCGAGCTAGTTTCCTTGATGAGTAACTATTAAAGATTGCCAAATTTCTATAACGGTTTTACACATAAAGACTCTTTCATATTCTTTCTTTGGTAAATCATTGTAAAGCATCATTTTTGCCTCATTATTTTTAGCAATCAATTTCTTTTGATCTTCATTGTGTTTGGTAAAAGAGCTATCCTCATCTTTACAATTTGTACCATCCTTAAAAGTAGCTATGTTATCACCTTCAATGATTATATACCATAGATCTATATCTTTTGACTTCACGTAAGTTTCAAAGCGGTTTTTCCAATATATGAAACCATTAGCTTCAAATAGTGGTGGTCTTTGCATAGATTGCCCTTCATTGTAATTTTCAAAATCCATGGATCGTTTCAAGTTTTAAAACAGAATATATTTTAAAATCTTGAGTAACGTAGCTCTTGATGCCAATTGTGGAAAACTAGAAGGGGGGTTGAATAGTTTACCGGTTTTTAACTTGATTATCTTTTAAAACTTTACGTGTAATCAAAGATCTAAACTAAAAGACAATATGTAATATGCAAGAATAAAGAAAGAAACGATCAAACCACAACATGATAGTTTGTCGTGGTTCGGCTACAAGGACTCTTTTTCCTTGCCCTACTCCACGCCCCGAGTATCCAACTCGAGAGTTTCTTTCACTAGTCAACAAGCTCCTTTCACCGGCGGAGAAAACCTTACACGTCGCTTACACAAGATTACCGACACAAAGCTATATGTTGAGTTCTTTTACAAGGGTACAACCACTCCCGTCACACTTTGTATTTTAAGGCCTAAAATACTAACCGATCACTACTGAAAGTACACAATGAATTGATGTATAAACCTCACTAGTTTACACAAAACTAAGCTAACAAAACTTGCAACGTTATGTTGAGACTTGTAACTTTTGGTATGAACTTGTGATCTTCTTTGCTACAAAAGATCTCACACAAATGAAATGTTAATGAGTTAGATGAATGTAATGAGAATGTATGTGTAAATTATAATGAGAAGTGATGAAGGATTTCTTGAGAATGGCTTGCTATTTATAGCCAACCAAGCCAGCAGGCTGGCGGATCCGGCGGAACCAAAACAAGGGTTCCGCCCTTGTATCTCCAGGGATCCACCAGGTCTGACAGTCAAATAATCAAGAAATCTTTCCATATCTAGTAATGTCAAATCAAGATCCTTCAAGTCAACACACAATAGTTTGAGTAAGAATCTTTCCAAAAGTGTAAGAGATCTTATGGAAAGTCAACTTCTAGATTTAGAAATCTTTCCATAAATGCTCATGACGCATGCCATGATGTCATGTTACATTTTCTATATTTAGAAATATGAAAATGTTATGTTTTATATGAAATGTAAATGTAGCAAATGTTTATATGAAATAAAGTCTAGTTATGCAAGACTTAAACTATAATCATGTTTTGCTAAAAACTAAAGTTTACACTTTGTCGTTAACAAAACTTAGCAAAGATCGTACAATATAAATAAAGTTTTTAGGCGATATTTGTATTAGCAAAACTTATGAAATTGTATCCTAAAAGATATTAGGATGTATTTTTACAATTAAGCACTTATTTGTTTTATCATAATTGCACAACCAAACACTTAACGAAGTAGAAAAAAATAAATTTTTCAATATCAAAACTAATCTAAATCGTTTAATTGCTCGGTCGTGACGAATATTCTATCATAGGCTTGACAAATATACACATCTCCCCCACTAAAGCTAAGGAGTGACAAGTCTAAAGCGGTAAAAAGGGCTATAAGGCTTATGGGTTAAACCTAGCTTCATTCAAACGTCTCCTGCATAAACTTAGTTAATTGCTAGCGTGAGTCCTCGACGCCTCAACTAACGGATGGTGACTAGTGTGCTTCTTGGATCGCTGGCGCGTTATTTGCATAACGGATGGTCACCAAGTTACACACCAGATCGCTGGCGCGTTAGTTGATTAATCTAATACTCGGATGGTCACTACCTTATTCATGCATTTAACATTCTCACTTAGCCATCATTACATTCGGTTGCTCGAAAGCTAACAACGAATACAATAATATGGTTGGGCATGGATAATAGTTGGAATAAAAATTGGTTTAAAATAAACAATAAACAAAACAAATAGATTAAGTCCTAATGTTTGGTAAATCACTTCCCAACCATCTCATGAATAAGACTCATATCATTCAATAACTCACGCTTTTGACACTTGTACTCATGCTTTAGGTAGACAAGAATTAAACTCAATAACATCTTAAACAAAGAATAAACCTTAGTTGGCCTTCCCATAACGGCCAACTCCCATTCAATCCATAAATATAGTACAACAAATAGTGGCGATATCATCCACTTAATACAAAACTTTACAATCGTTGGTTTAACAAACTTCCAACTTTCTTTTTTCTTTTTCTTTTCTCATTTTTTTGATTTTTTTTAAACTATAATCTAATGGTGTAAAATTTCACCACTTTACTATCACAATAATTCCGGATAATTTTTTCGTTTACTTTTCAAAACTTCAGATTTAAAGATAATAGTGAAAGTAGTAAACACACGAAAATCAAAACTAAAAATATACAATATATACTTTCACTCCAATTGCATTGTGCAATTTTTCGACCTAACCAAAGATAATAAATTACGCTCACCAACACAAGTAACGCAAGGAAACACACCTTGCCTAAAGCAACTAACCACGGACTTTAATCTACAGGGTAGGCTAAGGTGTAAAGGTGTAACGAAACAATTTAATATAGGTGTAAAAGCGAAAGGAATGGCTCCGAGGGTTTTTCTAGGGGTATCTTACTCTAAAAATGAGAGTAAACAAAAGGGTTTATACGGGGGTTAACTAACAAATGTAGTTAGTTAATATCAGAAAACATATAAAGGCTTTTCGGGTGTAATCCTAGAAATTTACCAAGTTAGACAAGTCACTTTAATTATTTCAATAATACTCATTATGGTGGTCTCGAATAGTATATAAGCCAAGTTCTAAAGTTTACAAGTCACCTGCACACTAAAATGATTGTGGAATTTGGGGTAAAATATAGGAAACAGATAAGTTCTATTAATACAAATAATGTCAAAAACGTTATTCGCATTATTCGATCTTCTTGTGTTTTGATAATCACAAAATATAAAGACATGTTACGTAAAGTTACGGTTAATAAGTCTTTAATTGAGGAAACTCGTTTCTTTCACGTAGCTACTACAATGTCACTTCAGGTATGAACAAAGCTTATACCGTCATTAGTTAAGTGATCAAAGAATTTTATTTTCTCCTATACTTACATTTTTAAGTTTGACAAAACATTTTCACAAAAGTATTTTTGTATTTTTAAAGAAATGTTTTATCAAGAAAATATATTCAAAATTCAAATTTGTAACAGCTATATTTCCCCCCAAAACTGTTGAGTTTTCACCAGATAAGTTTTTACCACGTCAGGACAAAAATGGGAGCGTCTGTCGGGACGGTCCTTCAAAGAGGCCAGCGGTCCCTTAGTGATAAAGGACCGTCGCCTATTTAAAGGACCGCCAGCTCCTTCCTGTCGTGTATAAATAGTGAACTGTTCCTTTTCAGAAAATAACTTCTTCTACATACAAAAACTTTCTGTTTTATTTTTCTTTCTTCTTTGATCACTATAACATGTCGGTATATGTTTATAAGTGATTTCCTCTTCCGCAAAGTGCAAGAGAAGAACTCTCAACATAGATGAAGATTCGAGATGTTATAGGAGTCCACACACAAACGTAACAAGTGTTACAGTTCTAGGTCTTGTAAATATTGTAAATACTTCCGACTTGTATATGAGTCGAGGATGGAGTTATGTGTTTGAACTTGTAAGAAGATGAAGATCCAAGAAGTCTTGTAACTAGATTAGCTCATGTATTTTGTGTGAGGAGAGTGATGTCCTAGTGTGTAGGTTAGGACTTAGTTGAGTCGTTGTGTGAAGGCTTGGATCGGGTGATGATCCAAGTATGTCTTAGTGTGAAGGCTTAGATCGGGTGATGATCTAAGTATGTCTCGTGTGAAGGATTGTATTGGGTGAAGATCCAAGTATGTTATTTGTGAGAAGGCTTGGATTGGGTGAAGATCCAAGTTGGACAAGAGTGCTTGTTCGTGCGGCCACGTGGGCCTTGAAGTAGATTAGTTCTAGCTACGATTAGAACTCGACATTCCGCTTGGTGTTGTTAAACCTTATGTACGGATTGCTCCGCCTGAAGGAGTGTGTTGATATAGTGATTGATAACTCTCGAGTGTGGTACTCGGGAAGTGGAGTAGGAAGAAGGAGTGAGCTTCGTGCCGAACCACTATAAATCGCCGCGTCTCTTTGGTTGTGTTCTTTCCTTACTCTTTACATTACTTGTTTGTTTATTTTTGTTTTTAGTTTACTAGATATCACATAACACGTAGAATTCATCAAGTTTGCAAAAGAATATTAACCGGACCTAAAAACGGCGAAACGTTTTAGCAAGTAAAAAAGAAACGGTGAAACTATTCAACCCCCCCCCCTTCTAGTTTCTACAATTGGTATCTAGATCTTTAGAGTATATTGTACTTTAAAACTTGAATCGATCTATGGAGTCTGAAAGATATCTAGAAGGGAGTTACTTGAATGAGTCACCATTTTTCGAAAATGAAAACTTTGTCATTTGGAAAAATGAATTTGAAAGTTATGTGAAATCAATAGATCATAATCTTTGGCATGTCATTTCAATTGGTGATTTTCAACCAATGAAAGCAAACTTCGAAAATTAAAATTTCATGAGGAACTTTTGCAAAACATTGAAGCAAAAATATTGATTTATAAAGCTTTGCCGAAAATTGATTTTGATAAAACAATTTTATGTGGAGTGGCAAATGACATATGGAAAAATATTTTAAACTTTCATCAAGGGGATGTTCAAGCCAAAGATGATGAAACTAAGTTATTAGAAAAACACTTAGTTGAAGTAGATGCATGTATTACTAGTTCAATTATTTTTGTTGTAGGTATTGTCGCCAACAAGGATCACACAAGCTAACTACTTGGTGTACCAATCTACAAGTTTTGAGTGATGCCGATGAAGAAGACAATGTGCGCCTTAGGTGTGTTACTAATCATAAGGTTGATTCGCCAAGTGAGTGTCATCAAGTTTTGCATCACCTTCAACACATTTTACCGTAATGTGTAATTAAGGATAGCTAGCGGCCAAGGTACGTTTTCTTACAACCTTGGCTATTATGCTTGTTATTTGAGTGCTTGCTATATGCTTACGTGACTATGTGATTAATCGTTACTCACTTGCATGCTAGATAATATTTGTGTGCTTATATGTGCTATATGCTTTGTCAAAATTAGACGTTATGTCTAAACGCTTATCCTTCATTGGATTCAAGCAAATTATTTGGAATAATACCACAACCATTATTAATATCAAATTTTGCGTCAATCAATCACTATAGACGATGCACACTCATTTTACTCTTTATCTTTTCTCTAGTTCTCGTCTATGACTTTTCTTGGAATTTACATGATTGATGAGACGAAAAGTGTTACGCTTTTAGGGGGTCATTTAAGCCCTAATTCATATAAATGTGATCAAATATTGCCCTAAATCGTTCCTTTTGTCATTTTAGGTACTTTTGAGAGGAATTCTGGAAAACATGCATATT
>LBNU01035201.1:58619-73674 GCA_014162995.1 Artemisia annua
GCAACCTAAGGAAGGAGATGGATCGTGGCACATTAAGATAACTTTATATGACCCGGATGGAGAGAATTTTTAGAGGTCATACTTCACTAAACGCACCGATAGGAAACTTCCAACCAAAATTCTCGATGCGGAACTCATCTATGTCGGATAGGATGACTTTGAGTCTAGCTACAAGACTCGTTAATAAAGAAAAGCGCTTCTTGGGAGGCAACCCATGTTTTGTTTGTTTTTGTGTGTTTATTTGTTTCCGTATGTAAGTTATATTTCTTGTTATTGATTCATGCTTCAAACTAAAATTGTGAAAATGCTTTATTTTGTTTTTAACTTCGTCTTAACTACATATAAAGGTATTTTGCAAAAGCTAAGTGTAAGGGAAATCTAAATCGGTTTATATAGAACAAATGAACATGAATCATAACAATGAAATTAACTTACATATTAGTACTTGTTTGAGTCAAATGCTTGTATCGAGTCATAATGAATTTTTGCAGGAATTCCAGGAAGTAAGATTTAGTTTTTCCTGTATTTTTTTCCGGAAACTTAACATGAGAATTCTGTCAGAACTTTCTGACGGCGTCAGGGTTAACACCTGACGGCGTCAGGTTATAATTTTCTGCAATTTTTGAAAGTTTTGTATTTTTCCGGAAACCTAAAAAGTTTTGTCAATTCTTTAACTTATAATCTCCAGGAATTCTGCAATATATTCATTCCACAAGCATTATATCTTATTATATAGATTTTACCGTCGATTTTACGCAAGGTTGGCCTTTATCTTTTTCAGGTTAACAGGTTATTTTGGACAAGAAGACGTTTATTATTTTGGAAGGGAAGCTTTGAACGTTCGTCTATCTTGGAAGAAGATCTAACCATGTTACATCACTATCCACAACAAACGATTCAGGGGAGTATTTGATTTCATTCTTTCATCTTATTTACTTTTACGTCTTTTATTTGAACATTGGGGACAATGTTCGGTTTAAGTGTAAGGGGGGTAAATGAAAGCACCGTTGAGAATATACTTACGCTTGATGTTTTGCTTTGTTTGATAGTAAATTTGTAATAAAACCAAGAGAAATATTTGTTAGGGCAATTTTAGCGCCAATTTAAAATTTTTTACAACATTTAGAAGTGAAACCTTGATCTTAATGAGCGTCTCATGGATAGGAAATTGTATGACTAGCACAAAACCGTACCACTAAAAAATTTTCCACCCCAAATATGTGAGGTTCGCCCCTAGAATTGGTAGGAAAAGCATCCATCTTTGGTGCTATGATGTGAGTACCGGTAGTATTTAGATTCTAGAACTTGCGTTAGGACCATCTCAAATCCACAAGTGAGACTACATTCGTGTAGTTAAGATTTACTACATGATAAGAGGCATTAGGATTAACCCATTGTTTTACACCCGTATATTTGTTATAATTACATTGACTTCATTGGTCAAGTAATTCTCCCACACCCTTTGCGTTGTATCCATTTTTGGTACACGATACCCCTAGTACACCCCTCCGAGCCTATCCTTTCGTTTCGACCTTTGAGCATCTTACTCAAAGTGAGAATTTGTTTACACCCCACTAAATGTACACCCAAATCGCCTTAGCCTACCTTGTATGCACCCACCTTTGGTGCATTATTGTGAAAACATTTGTTAAACCCTTAGTTAATTATCCGGTCAATTACATGGTTGCTAAGTTAAGTCATATCCTTGTACATATTGTTTTGGGACGATTGGGACTCATGGGTAAAGTACTAGTGTAATGAAGTAATGGGGAAGAACAACATTATTACCCCCATACGTGCTAAATATTTTAAAAGTACTCCAAGTTTTTCGATTATCTTAATTCGAGTCATTAGAATAGTGATTGTAAAGTTATGTAAAGATTCAAGTGTAAGGGGAATGCAAATCCCCTATGATGTATTATTTTGGATGGTAGGGCAAGAGTGTATGAAAAAAAAATCGAAAAATCAAGAAAAATAAAAAAAAAAATATGAAAAAGAAAGAAGAAAAACATACGGACTACCATCCCGTTTCCTTTTATGTTCCTTTTTAGTTTTTGTTATTTCATTTTTAGACTAAGATTGAGTCGAGTCTTGACTTAAGCAACGATGTAGAGTGCATGTATTTGATCATGATAATTAACTCGCCACCACTAAAATACCCTTTATTCCAACCAAACCGTGTTATCATATCCCTACACCTTACGTTACAACCCTTTATAAAGCCCTCTTTGATAGTTTATCTTAGGTGCTTACGCCTAGTGGAGGAGTAATTGATCCTTTCCCAAGCCTATGGTAATCTATTTGCTATGACAGGTAGTGAGTGTTATTTTCCGTTTCCATTTATGAGATATAAACTTTATGACATTTGAGAGATGTGAGAATCCAAACACTATTTGTGAGGTGCTAGTGTATGATTTCCGTGCTTGTTATGATTAGGGTCTAATAACTATTTGTTGTAATTACTTTTATATTCGTGTTAAATGACCCCTAACTCATATTTTGATTGGAATAAAAGCTCATTTGCTTGAGGACAAGCAAATCCCAAGTGTAAGGGTATTTGATGAGACGAAAAGTGTTACGCTTTTAGGGGGTCATTTAAGCCCTAATTCGTATAAATGTGATCAAATATTGCCCTAAATCGTTCCTTTTGTCATTTTAGGTACTTTTGAGAGGAATTCTGGAAAACATGCATATTCGGACGTTTTTGGAGCATAAAAGTGAAGAAAACGACAAAGTCTCAAAAGATGAAGATTTACAACCTGACGGCGTCAGAAGTCACAAGGTGACGCCGTCAGAAAGCCTTGACAAAAGAGTGGAAACCAATTATCAAATGACGGGCCAGAGGAAATTTTGGATTTAACACCTGACGCCGTCAGGTGTTAGGAAAAGTAGGCCGTCAGGAGTAAAGTTAAAGAGTGACGGCCCAGAAGGTTTTATAAGGTGACGGCGTCAGAAGTGGATCTAGGCCATCCGAGAAACCTAATGGCGGCGAGCTGACGGCGTCAGCCCTTATAACCTGACGCCGTCAGAGTGTAAAATCTATATATAGTTTTCTAATTTTCATTCATTAGTGTGGAACTTTGTGGAGAACTTTTAGGGCAAACCCTAAAGACGAATTTTCTGTACTTTTTAGGGTTTCCAACCCTTGGAACCCTCATGCTTAATTAAAGATAAGTCTTCACTTTAATTCAATCAATATGTCTATGTGTTGGTTGATTATCTCTTTTGCTTGTCTTTTAATTAACATGTGTAGCTAAATTCTCTAGTGTTTGCTTAGATCTAATGAAACCTAACTATTAATTATTGGTTGATTGGTGTGTGTTGTTGTTTGTTGGGATGATTGTTCCATCAATGTTAGGCTCAAGAAAACTGGCCAACCTCCTTTATGGTAACGTGCTTGAACGTCTTGGGAAACATGTAGCCAAGGCATACTAGGCTATTAAGGTAGTATTTAACGCATGAGCCACTGTTTACAACCCCTATGGTTGTGCCGTGCATGGCATAGGGCGAGATAAGAGCTCATAGAATTGGAGAGATATGTATGCCACTCCATGAGTTATTAGGAATACACCCTTCATCCACACAAGTAACACACATATCAATTAACCGGTAAAAGATAGTTAGGGAGTAATGAAATCTAAGTAAACACAATTTTCTCCATATTGTTTTCACAACCACAATAGTTTAGATATTTATTTTATTTTAATTTGCAAAAGTAGTAAACTTGGGTTAGTTGATTAACAACTAATTCCGCCCTTCTTCCAAAACCGAGATTTTAATTGCTTTCTAAAAAAATATAAAAATACAAATAGAATCTTCCTTCCACCTTTAGACCTATTAGAGTAGCTTTTCTATCCTAACGAACACTATTCCCTGTGAGAGAACGATCAATCCCCCGTACTTACCACTATCTTATACTACATCAGTCAAGTACACTGCCTGGTGGGGTTGTAAGCCTCTTGAGATCCCTCGAGAGGTAAAACCTGTTGTAAGGTCACAAAACCACGCATCAATGATCGACTTCTAGCCTCTCCGATGCAAGTCTCGTTCTTGAGCCTCATCTCACGCACAACTCTTCCACTTCTTCTGTTTCGTCTCAAATTCCACTCTTTATTCAAGCGTAACGAGTCTCTTCTTTTTTTCTGTCTCGATTCTATTCCATACCCATTCCTTAGCCTACTCGTGCGTATTGAGTCTACTCCGTGTCTTAAAATACAAAGAGTTATGTTTTAAAAGTATCCTGAACCAAAGATTTTTCATTATAACTAAAACACCAAAAACCGTCGAAACCTGGCAACTTACTACCGGCGGTCCCTTATCGACTGGCGGTCCCATATCGATAAAGGACCGTCTAGTTATTTTAGCCAATATCCCGTTTTTCATATTGCAGATGATCTTAAACTAAACCAAACACACCCCTTTGCTGCAGAAAGTGACGAAAACTCGACCTTACACTCAAATCCTTACTCACCTAAAATCAAACTAATTCAAGGTTTTCAAATTCAAGATCATCAATCACTAATACATACTAATCACTATGTTGTAAGTCAATTTCTTCACTTTAATTTGTTTAATTTGCAATTGAATTATTAGGGTTCATGTGAACATAAAATTAAAAATTGGGGATTCTCATTTCTTTGCAAAATTAACAACAATTGAAAGTAAATCCAAACAATGTATCACTAACAACACCTGAATTAACAAACTAATTAGTCTAATTCGTGAATTTTGAAAATGGGTCAAAAATGAGATCATCCCTAATTCAAATTTGTTGTTGTTAATCTTGTTTAATCACGTTACAAAAACGTAGTTATGCATTGTTAATACATGTCAGAAACATTTTCATAACCATGCAACGAAATGAATCAGGAATTTCAAAACTAAAATGTATTATGGTATAAAGGGGTGCTTGGGATAAGTATAAAATTATAGGCTAGCCAACTTAATATTTACTTTACTTCATTTTACTTATATCGGAAAAACATGCCTAAACCAAACTGGGTTGATCACACAAAGACACGCAACTACATNGTCTAATTCGTGAATTTTGAAAATGGGTCAAAAATGAGATCATCCCTAATTCAAATTTGTTGTTGTTAATCTTGTTTAATCACGTTACAAAAACGTAGTTATGCATTGTTAATACATGTCAGAAACATTTTCATAACCATGCAACGAAATGAATCAGGAATTTCAAAACTAAAATGTATTATGGTATAAAGGGGTGCTTGGGATAAGTATAAAATTATAGGCTAGCCAACTTAATATTTACTTTACTTCATTTTACTTATATCGGAAAAACATGCCTAAACCAAACTGGGTTGATCACACAAAGACACGCAACTACATACCTATCCTTTCCACTGATTACTCTCCATCCCAAAACTTCATAAATGCCCTTCCTTAAATCCCTCAAAATCTCGATTCACAAGACCCATCTGTGATCACTCTTCTGACTCAAATTCGGGATGAGCAAAGGAAAGGATTGAAGTCAATCAAGAATCTCCTCAAGAAAAAGAAGAAGAATTAAATGTCATTTGGAGTATTTCAAGTGATGTACTTGGAACAACTATGTTTATTGTTTGTGTGAACTCATTTCATGATTATAAGACATGCTTGATTGTTGATTATGTTTGGATTCAGATGATGTTATGAGATGTTTAGTTAGTATATGACATCTTTTGTTGTTGAAATTTACTCTATGCTGTTCTGTGATGTATAGAAATAGATTGTATATGCAGGTTACAGAAATGAGAAACTGGGCAAAATTCTGCGAACCCACTGCCGGCGGTCCTTTATCGACCTGGCGGTCCTCCAGTGATCACGGATTTTTGCACTGTTTTCTTCCTTTCTGCAATCCTAAACCTATTGCATGCTTATCACCACCTTACCATGCTTAGATAAACAATTCTAAGTGCTAAATATTTCCTAATGCATGCTTTGCCCAAACCATAACCATGCTTGATTATTTAACCACCTCTTCTCATCTTCAACCTCATCACAATCACCTCCCATTTCATCTTCATCACCTACAATGGCATCATTTTCCACCACCTTGCCAACCACAAACAAGAGACCCATAACATCACTCAATTCACAACTACCAAAAAAGGCCTAAGATCAAAATCATTCCACACTCTATGACACCACACCATCTCCAAAGTCACCACCATCCTCACCTCAAGCACTAAGTGCACCACTCAAAACACCATCCACCAATGGAACATCCTACTCTTCATCAAAGCCATCCTCTAGCTCAAAGACAACAACATCACCTTTCTCATCATTCATCAAAAACTTGTCACCTTTGCTCACCCAATCTAGCTCAAGTGCTTACACTCCGTTTGTGAGTAATCAACCACCATCTCCTACATTCTCTAGCTCTCCACTACGAAACTCACATCATCTTCCAACAACCTCTCCAAATCATACCACCACATCACCAAATGGGCCTTTGGAAAACATTCCTCCCACTCCACCATCATCTCCAAACCTTGACAATCCCATTCCTCACTACTTTGTTAACAACAACACCAAGGGATGTGCATGTTGTTACCACAACTTTAATCTCATCAACTCTCTTCGAGATGAACTACACATCATGTTTGGCCACATTGAGTTTCTTCTAGCTCAACAAAATGTGCAACCAAATCCCATTTCCACCATGCCACCTTCTGTGGAATTTCATTCTTTGATATGGTTAAACGCTGTCCTGAATAAGGTAGTTATAAAAACCATCTTCAGGAGTGATATGAAATGCATGAATGACACGTGCAGTCAAAATAGGATTTGTTCCTCCACATGTCATGGAGTTAGATACTATTGGGCCCCTCGATGAATTGAATAGATGTTTGTATGGCCGTACCCAAATGAGATTAAGATGAATCTTAATTCACTTGGTTATCTTGTTCAATATCTAGATCGAGAAACATAATAGTTGAACAAATAGAATGACTTTGATCCATGTCTAGTGTTCAACATAGTATCTGAAACAAAAGGATGGATGACATATAAACCATTTAAATGAGACGTTTAAGAAACTATCCTCACATATTTCTAGGGGCATTGGCGTGTTTCTAGATGCTAACCTTTTCTTGTATAATTACTTGATTATTATGACGTCGCAAGTGGGAGCTGTTGGAGTATGCTCATGTCATAATAAATAATTATATGGCTAGACATATGTGAGCCTATGGGGTCACACACTTATACACAGAGACACCATTATATATCGTATTTATCGTATTTACACTATATATACGACTACGTAACTCGGGATCAATAACGGGCTACTAATAACTAAGCTAGTACTTAGTTTATTGGATTGGACCAACAAATGGGCAAGCCCATTTAGGGCCCCCATGGCAAGCTTAGGTGATAAAGGAACAACGGAGAAAGATCGAGGTGCTAAGTGTAACTATGATTATGAAAAGATCAACCTTGGTCTTTGATTTTTACTAATTATAATAACAACTTACCATATGTCTCTCCTCCTCCCTCTCCCCTAAAGCCATGAAATTAAAACCACCCTTTTAGGGTTTGTGGTTTTTGATCTCAATCTAACCTTATTCTAGTGTAGTTCAAGGCTAGATCGTGTGTTACGGGGTTTAGACTAGCATCAGGTGGTGATCGGTGACGTGTAGTGTGTTTCATACATAGAAGAGATCAACCTCATTGATCTCTTGGGTTTCATACTCCATTCGTGGGTGGTGTTATTGGTGGAGACTCCCGGTGCACGCTACAAAGGTATATAATTGTTATATTTAATTTTGATTGATCATATGACTCTATGGATCCTTGTTGGTGATGTTTTCCGCTGCGTTTATATGTTTCTTTTTATGTTTATATATTCAACATCACCTATAGTGGTATCACGAGCCATCATATGATGTCATATGATCATCTTGTATGCGTAAAAATGGCTAAAAACGTGTGTTTTTAATGGATTCAAAAGGGTTATTTCAAAACAGCCCCAAAGGCTTATTTCTTGTAAATAATTCGACCTATATGAGGTCTTAAGATCTGGACTTTTTGATTCCATGGCCATTTGTTATGCATATGTTAATTGGTATACTTGTCCGGTACGTGTAAAATGGCCTAAAACGCATGTTTTTGATCGATTTATGAAACGATTTCAAATCAGCCCCTAAGGCTTAATTTTCTTTGGTAAAATGATGTTAAGAATGTCCTAATATCAGTGGGTTTTGAACCTAAGGCCATATCACATGCGTACCTTAAATTTTTTGTGCAGGTACACAAGACATGGGCCTACAACTTTGTAGTTCGGTGCTAAGCCCGTAGAGGATTCCTTCTAGGCCGAATGGGCCTCACATTACAGAAATTCTGGGCTGACAGATTCATTATTTCATGTGCATAATGGGTTTCTACTTGCTCTTTATTGTCTTGGAGCAAGTGGAAGCCCTTCGTGTGGTTGTGTGGTTGTCCCTAGTTGACTCTTGGTTCTCATGATGGCTCACGAGACCGAGCATAGGTTATTCATCGGTTGAGGCTTTGCATGTTGTAGTTGTGTGTTTGTGATTTTGTTGTTTATATATCTTGTGATCATATGTGAATTGCAAAATAGTTTTCTAAAAACTTAAAACGAAACACAAACCATCTTCAAACTAAGTCTTTTGATTTAGTTTAAATAAGTTTTTGAAACTTAAAATCATTAGCTTTAAAAATAACACTTATCATATTATGTATGTTACTTCATTTATGTATTGTCCAAAACTTATTATCCACATAGGATGAATATTAGTCTTGAAAATGGACAACTCGACACACATAAATTAAAACAATGATTAGACCTAAGTTAAGAAAAGTTTTTAACTTGTGCCACGAAGGATGAATGCATGCTCCTTTCGTACACCTTTGATCCACATCAAAACTTTTACCCGTCAAAATTTAAGTCATGCCGTCCAATGTTGAGAGCACTTGCAATTACCTTTTGCCTATGCGTAGGACCTAGGTTGAATTGTAACCCAAGGTGACTATTCTCTATGCGTGGGACCTAGATATATTCTCGCAAGTTCTCATATTGGATGACTTAATCGAGTTAAGCGGTGAGACCTTGACCCGAGGCAAAGATGGGACTAAACATGCCTACATAGTTGTTTGACACTAGATGCCATGAGTCCCATAAAGGATCTAAGAGTTGCACTTGTAATGCAATTGGTGATCGTCGCCTACCAATTGAATCTACTATTGCTAGCAAATCAACTGATGTGATAGTAGAAGCACAATGTGAATCTTAGCCTTTTTCGTAAATTAATTGTTTTAAATTGTAAACATGGGGTAGTTAATTTATAAAAGGATAATTATCGAATATACTAAATATGAACTTTGTGATTTCAATTAATGAATTAATGCAACACAAAACGTAAACAAAAGTTTGTTCTTTTCTTGTTAAAAGGATCAAACTAAGTCTTTCTTTCCTTGTAAGAAAGAGACTTGTTCCTATGCTTTTCTTCTTTATGAGGAAAAGCCATAATAGGAATATTTAAATTGTCCTAATTCTAATCAAACTCAAAGCACACATACTCTAGAATTCGTGATGTCTTGTAAAAGTCAAAACGGTTAAGTATGTTTGCACATTTTATTCTTTCAAGTTCGTTTATAACCCTAGTTCCGGTTTTGAAACCTTGAAGAAATATAAGATATTTGGATAACTATAGAACATGTTTTCTATAGCTACCAAACTAAAACGAGTTTAAATAATTAGAAACGGAAATATCAATAAACCGCAAAGGGTAAAGGCAATTATTAGCATGATTACCTAGCAATGTGTCTTAACCCAATAAACATACTGAGGTCCTACACACCCTTGTGGTAAAGTAGACCAAACATGGAGGAAATGCATGCCTATTTTCAAGTTAAAATAGAAATGATGGCTAGCCCATCATCTATATGTTAGAACTTGATGCACTTCCTTGAATACCTAAGTACATGTTTACTAGTCAAAGTGACTCACATTAGCAATAATGTGTAGATATTCAAAGAAAGAAGGAAAGTATTCAATCGCCACTCACTCTCCACTGGTGACGTAACACTTATAATGTTCTCTAATCCAGTGGGAGCTATAAGCTCTATTACCTTACAAGTTGCCCATCTTATTTCTAGATTGTCTTGAAATAATACATTACTTTCCACATGTGAAGCATCATAGTTTATATAAGAACCATTGCATAACTTTTATTAGATAACTTGTCGCGTTCCTGATGTTGCTTCCTGAAATGTTATCAATAAAATTGTTATGCATAATTCATTATTAAAACAAATAAAATTTCTACACATCTATATTTTGATTTTGACTAAAATCATATGTTATCTGTGACACTGTCATATTAACTTATACAAACAATTGTCTGTATACTTGCATGATGCTGTGCCATGCACAAGTGGGAGAAATCTTGATTGTGTGCATGGTACAACATATAACAATATGACTAATGGTTGTTCTTGACTGCAAGGTAAGAAAACTAAGATTCTACTAGGACTTCTACACATAAAATGTATGTTGCCCTAATTAGAACAAATGTCAAGATAACATGAAAAGCTACTTCGACATATTCACTGAATTGTTTAGTAAATATGATTATGTTTTCTTGTAAATTCATAATCATGAAGTATGAAATTAAGTTGAAATGTAAGACGTTGACTTGTTATATCTTCTTGTTAAGACATGTACACTTACGACGTATAATAAAATATTTAATGTTTATGTTTTCTAGTCAAAACATGCACATGAAGTCATTGAATTGGTCAAAGACTTATAATATAAAGTATGCAAGAGGCTAAAAATACTATTGATGCCATCTGGTATGACTTGGTTGGCAGATAGTAAGCCAAAGAGTATAAGTTGATCCAATGAGTTGTGGGATAGTCTCACAACATCAATCCACGTGGAATACCACAACTTTATGGTATGTCTATCATGGAAAATCAAACTCTTTTGATATTGTTTGATTTTGATGACTTAAACTGTTTTACCTCCAAAACCTATCAAGGTTAGAAAATTGAATGTGTCAAGTGTACACTCAATATCGTTCCAACCCAGAAGGAATTTAAGACACCATTGGATTATGGCATGGGATGAATCCCATTATGTCTTTATTGAAGTTCTGAATTTGTTAAATACCTAAGAGTAAGTAATTAACAAACTAGAGTCAAGAACTAACGATGTATTAAGGATGTCCCAATTGAAAACAATTTATTGTTACTTAAGATGCTGAGTATCTAGAGATCAGTCTCTACTTACAAAAGCAAGTGGGAGCACCTTTAGATCTTGAAGTTATTCAAGAGCTAAATACACAACCTTCTGAGTACACTTGCTAATATCATACTAAGGTTGAACATGCATATTGTAAGATACACATATTCATAACATAGTTGGTTTTCATGTATATGGATCGTATAGTATAAAGATAGAAAGAAAGAAAGAAATAATAAGAAGAAGAAGAAGAAGAGTTTTAGAGAGAGAAAGAGAGAGAGAATGGAACCTAGAGAGAGAAAGTGGAACCAAAAAAAAAGAAAATGAGATTAGAGGAGGTTCACCCTCTCCAAGGATGGAGAGGGGTTTATATACATGGGGTTGCCACTTGGGCGTGCCACTTGGGCTGCGGATCAGGCATACAGTGGGTAAAGACCCGTCCTTCTTCCGCGAACTAAACTACTTCTACACTACGTATTACTAACTAACATTACAACTACGAGCTAAACAATGCTTAATAATACGTGGGGTGACCAAATCTTTTTAATACAAAAAACGTATTCCTAACAATCTCCCCCTAAGGGAGGTCACCCCATTAGATCTTAATTCTTGAATTCTTGCATTAAGATCTTTGTAGATTCTTTTGTAGCTCGTAGTTGTAGATTCTTCATTGATATACGACTCAAGATGACTTCCTTGTTGTATATGATGATCTTTTGACTTTGCTCTTCGCTCTTCATCCATATAATTAATTTCAAGTCATCTTTAAGAGTATGTGTCTCTTTGTGATGTTGTGATTGTCTTTGTGATGTCATGCTTACACTTTTCTTGATCATGATCTTCTGCATCAGAGTTAAGGAAGCATAGTCATAGCCCATTCTTTGATCACGATATCTTGAGTTATGATGTTGAAGTGTAAGCATGAGATGATGAATCTGCATCTTTTCAGCAATCGGCATCAATCGTCAACTTCTTTGTCTTTGGTGTGATTACGCCTTTCCAACATGCCCATACATCTTTGTTGAGTAGATCTTCCCGGTTGAACAGTTCTGACGTCTCCTTTTAGATGTTGGTATGAGCATGTGGAACTAGAGTGATGGTGGTGAACATGGTAAGTTTGGTATGTTGAGCTGCATAAAACATGGTTAGTAATAAACATACCGGCACTTACAAGTTTGGACTTCGAGATCGTCAACAGCATAGTGTGAAGACTTTCTCTAATCCTTACCAAGGCCGTTCCTAATCGGATGCCCCCGAAAGGGCTTTCACTGACATACCGAAGTACACCAACGATTAGGTGAGTCGCTGGAGATCACCCCACGACTGTAGACCTTTTGGAACACCACCGAACACACTAAGCGTAACCTACAAGAGATTACCGAAGTGACCTGCTGTCAGGGCTGTTTGATGTTGACCCTGGCAGGAGTTTCCACTCAATCATTGGGAAATACTTATGTATATTCCCTCATAAGTGTTCTTGGCAGATTGCTAAGATCTGCGTAGGACTCGAAATATTACACCTGGTGCCCTTAATGTTGAACCACCAGTGTATAAGTATCAAGTGTACCTATGAGATCTTTTGATGCATCTCTTGGCTCTAGACTCGATAAGTGCACATTGGTTATCCTATGCGGAGACTAGGGAGGGGTCTCCTGTTTCAATATCAACTAGCTCTAAGAGACTAGTCGATAGTTTACACCGGTTCCCCGTGAGAATGAAACAAGCTCTTTTATGAGAACTTGAGTGGCTGGAAGGTTTAGTGCAGTGCGTCACTGGGTCCATGACGTCTTAATCTTCAATACCGATGTTACCTTAGCAACAATCAGTAGCATATGAGTTGAACCCGATGTCTGCCCTAAGGTTGAATAATTGGAGGGCTATTTCTTTTCACCCTTTCTCATTTTATTTCTTTTTAATTCTTCAACCCCTTCAGTGCTTACCGAGACTTCATTTACTAGGACCTTGTTGGGTTTGTTCCAGTCCTAGCTCAGTCTCAGTTGGCACTTTTCCCTTTTTCACTTTTCTCCTTTTTTTTTTCAATCATTCCTAAGGACTTCTAATCTATCTATTGGATTGTCCCTGGGAAGATCGCTCCGGTTCTAGTGGATCATGGGAGCATATACCTAACCTAACCATCCTTATAACTCCATGCATTAAATTAAAGTGGTCGGTCTTTTGGTATTTTTCCACATTCGCCATATAACCAAAATCATTGAAAATTCTCTCAAAGTGTTTATGATAAGGAAACACATTTTGTTAACACTTTGAGAGTTTTATCACTTTTCAAATGCTCCCCCTTGACATGTGCTTATAGGTAGAAATAAATTTGCACATGTTGGGGTGAGTTGCACTTATTTGTATTGATCGGCTCTTAATATACATATACCCGAGGGACACGTTTACGTTGCTTAGTTAAAGGGATCCATTATCAGCTTTTAGGTGATAACTAGCCCTAATAACTAACTTGATGTTGTTAACATTCCTCAAAAAGGAAGTTAGACCCGTCAAAGTATATATCTAAGAAGAGTTTCTCGAAACGGTACTATCTACTTTGACTAGTCCTCTTCGAGACACGTTTACATCACTGGTAAACCAGCTTGAAATTATTACCCGGCCAGGACTAGTCTTTTCGATTCACGACTTTTCATGTTTCGTCAATTCATGAGTCAAATTCTGAGTCATAAGCAAATCACGGTTGTTACTTGAATTTGTATAAACCCGCGAAAGACTCTAAGCCACTTGCTCCCCCTCAATATGTGCCCATTGATTGAATCAATTTTTGAAAAACTTTGGCACATACGGGTGAGCTTAAAAGAGATCATTTATTCATCATTTTTAAATCGCTTGCTCCCCCTCAATATGTGCTTTGTTCATAGTCCAAATTCTTTAAAATTTTAGCACATAAGGGAGCAATCTTTTGAGTCCAAAACATTACATTTAATCACTTGGTCCCCCTTAATATGTGCTTTGATTATCCAAAAACTTTAACATTTTAGCACAAAAGGGAGCGTTCTCGAAAGTCCACAAATATTCTTTAAGATTCCAAAAACAACACTTTTTAAATCAGTTTTTATATTTAAATCACATTCTCTCCCCCGATCATAAAATTTCAAATCTTTTGAGATTTTGTGATCCCAATTGATTTAAATGATTTTCGAAAAAGCTTTGGAGAGACATGTGACAAAGTTTTAAATGTTTACTGATTTTGAGACACTTTTTGAGTTTTCACTGTGGCTGGTGCACAAAGTTTTTAAAGGTGCAGAAATTTTGAGCACATACGCTCCCCCTCAATTAATGACCCGTTTTTCCATTTTAACGTTTAGTAGCCATTAATGTGAGTGGTAACGTATACGAGAAAATTTAAGACCAATGGCCACCTTGTACACCACAAAATCTCTTTTGAAGAATTTTTTTAGAAGAAAGAGATTTTGGGAAAAGAAGACTTCTCTTCTTTTACTAGAAAGGCTGCACTGAAGCGTACAACATTTCGGATAATCCTCACACAGTGAAAGCATGAAAACGTGTTTTTACACGGATTTTGAAGACCGGGTTGCTATCTGAAGTAATAGCAAACCATAATTTAAGCGCGGGTTATAGTCTGAAATAACTGCAAACCATATAGGCATCTTTTGAAAACATTTTGAACTTCTTACGATGCAAGAAGACATGCCTAAGAAACAAGCTATTTTTGGTATTTTCTATTTTTCAGATTTTTATGGATTTATAGGTTTTATATTTTTGTATTTTGCTTTTCTGAGTTTTATAATGCATAAAAAGGATATTTGAAGCGAATCCATTACTCCTCATTCCCTTCCTGAAGACTTTTGAGTGATACTGGCATGA
>LBNU01035201.1:73863-91545 GCA_014162995.1 Artemisia annua
AACTTCGTGTGAGTTGTGACACTGAATGTGATAGTTATTTTGTGGCAATAGAAGAGAAGATTTACCAAAATAACTAGATACCCAAGTCATCGTCAAAGTAGAGATTAAAGGCTCGAACAAGGATCCCGAAGATACTAAGTATACATATCCGTAACATGTCACTTAAATCTCAAATAAACAACACCGAGTGAGCACTGTGATCACTATACATTCCATTTCCAAATCCTTAGCCGACATTTTTCCTTATATTCTTGTGGTTGATTTACCGAGTGCACATTAGAAGGGACAACAATCCGTGAAGAAGGGGATTCTTCAGAGTCCGGTTTTTAGGAAAGGAATACCAGAAGACAGATCATTATTCATGTGCAGCTTCAATATCATGATAGTCATCATCAACACCTTGAAGAATAACTGGAGATTGGGTTTCGTGAGTATTCTGAGAAATACTTCAAACTAGTGTATCTTGCTCAATGGAGATGGAAGAAGATGAGCCAAGAGCCAACAGAAACCGAAGAAGGAGCTTCAGAAACTAGATGTTCACCATTCGTTGAAGCTTGGAAGTGCTCATCAAACATAAATCCCAGTCATTCTTAATAAATGGAGCATTAGGTATCTGAGGAGAGTTGAATGACCATTCTTAAAGCATCAATCATCATGTAGTAAGTGAATAAAAATACACTCAATCATGTAGTTTATTTGCTCTAAGTTTGCCATTTTTATTGATGTATGCACAAAAACCAAAAATTGCATTCAAAGTAAGTGAATAATCATACACTCAAAAATTTCATACGAAGTTTGCCATTTTTGATTGAGTAGCAAGTGAATGAAAAATACTATCAATCAAGTATTTCATTCACCCGAGTAGCAAATGAATGAAAAATACTATCAATCATGTATTTCATTCACCCTTCTCCCCCTCAAAAATTGCAAACGAGGTTGTAATTTTTGATTGACCAAGTGTATAAGAATTCGATTAGAGATAGGTACATCCACTTGATGAATGAACGAACATGGATAAAGTATGAAGCATGTTGTTGAAGATGATCAAAACCAAGAAGATTTCTCTTCTTCTGAAGATAAGGCGCACTGAATCGTACACCTTTCTTTTCAATTGAAGAACGGGGCCTGAAGTGTTGTCAGCAGACACCATAATGATGACATTAAGAACCGAGGCTTGAACTGAATTGTCCAAACGTCATAGTCTTTGAAGAACGAGGCCTGAACTGAAGTATTCAGACGTCATAGTACACATACATCAACATTGACATTCCAGAACTCCTAAAGCCGAAGATATGATTGCTTTAGGCCTCCATACTTTAAATCTTCTCATGTAGTGAATGTTTGATGTACCTGCAACTGAGTAAGGACTACCTGCACTAACATCATGAACTTGATTGCATATATATGGGTTAGTGACAACAGTATCCAAACCCTTAGGGGTTTCACGATCAACCATGGTATTGCTATTAGTGAGAAACTTTCCTGTAGGTAACCACTTAAGTCCGACGTTCTTAAAAATTCTACCAGTTGGCATCCACTTTTGGCAAGATCTAGGATTGCTAAGTGTCTTATGCATAGTGGAAGACTTAACGTTATTCCTAGTCTCTACTGATTTAGCAGTACGTAACCTCCTAGGAAAAGATTTAGATATGCTTTGCTTCTCATGCATTGTGGGTGACTTACTAAGAATCCTAGACTTCGTAGGTTGAACCTTTGCAAAGTTCCTCAATAACTTAGGAGGCATCATACACGGTTGTGAACCTAAGATACCATCCTTATGAAGTAGGGCCCTTTTCCTAGCCCTTTCAAGATCGTAGTTCTTGTACAAGTCCTTTATATCATAAGTATTTTGAACCTTAATGCTAGGTTTTAACACTGTTTTCGAACTAATCCTAGAGGAGCTGGCTGAAGGGGTAACTACTTGAAGAGGCTTAGCAGAACTAGAAGCAATACATTTAGGCAAATAATGTGTAGTGACTGGTTTTGTCAAAACTTGTTCCGCATCAACTTGGGAGGCANATCATAGTTCTTGTACAAGTCCTTTATATCATAAGTATTTTGAACCTTAATGCTAGGTTTTAACACTGTTTTCGAACTAATCCTAGAGGAGCTGGCTGAAGGGGTAACTACTTGAAGAGGCTTAGCAGAACTAGAAGCAATACATTTAGGCAAATAATGTGTAGTGACTGGTTTTGTCAAAACTTGTTCCGCATCAACTTGGGAGGCACACCGAGTTTTTGAAAATTTTGGTTGTTCAGATCTAAACGCAGTTGGTTGTCTAACAACTGATTGGTTTCTATTCGATGGTAAAACCGGTTTCCCCAAGATTGATGGTTTTGCAAACTTAGTGTTCACACTATTCCCTGTTGCTTTTCTTAGCTCATTTTTTAATGCAGCAATTATGAAACCCTTATTCATAAGTTGAGCTTTGAATTCATCATTTTTGCCAATCAAAGAGGTTATGTGTTCTAAAGTCTTAGTTTTAGTATCTTTGATAGATTCACACAATTCATTACACTGATGATTCAAAGACTCATTTATAGCAAGTAAATTAGCCACATTATGTTCCAATTCAATAACAGCGTAGTCATGTTTAGCTTTAACTACGTTACACATATCACACAATTCAGTAATACGGTTTTTCAGGTTTTTGATTGTCAAGTTCTTTGTTTCTAGCTGAGAGCTTTCAAATCATAAAGAATTCACGGAAATCAGGAAGTTCCGGATTTTTACATGGTTGATTAGTCTGAAAACTTTCTTCCTTTTGTTGCATTGCGATTTCAAGTGAAATACNAATACGGTTTTTCAGGTTTTTGATTGTCAAGTTCTTTGTTTCTAGCTGAGAGCTTTCAAATCATAAAGAATTCACGGAAATCAGGAAGTTCCGGATTTTTACATGGTTGATTAGTCTGAAAACTTTCTTCCTTTTGTTGCATTGCGATTTCAAGTGAAATACAATGTTTTTCAAGTTGCAGAAATCTCTTTGAGAGTTCATTAAAAGTTTCTTTATCAACCATATCATTTGATTTAAAAGCATCAGCCGTCAACACAGAACTTAACAATTTATCACGTTCAGCATCCTGATCACTTTCTCCCCCTTTATGACTCATATTTGTTGAATTAGACAAGGTATTGCTATCAGTCTTTTCAAACAAATTTGTGTCATAAGTGAGTTTGATTTGATCAGTATGCTCCCGTTCATTAGAGAGCAAATTATGTTGAACAGTTAAGGGTACCTCAGCACATGACATTTGTTCATTAGTGAGTTTGATTTGATCAGTATCCGGTCTAGATTCAACATTCATGCCATGGGTGACTAGAGTCACTGAACTGGTGGTAGTGTCAAGCATAACATTCTCTGATTCTTTACTCATCGTGACATCTAACCCAACATCCAATGCTTTGCCCGAATCATCAATACCTTCACATGACTGTACCAGAGATCCCTTCACTTTGTCGTCATCTGACCGTCTGTGTTGTGCTCTTTCCTCAATGAACGTCTTAACATCATCCATGAGTTGGATGAGTGTATCTCTGAACGTGTCAACCTCAATTCCTGTGTGATCAGCAAAGCACTTTTTAGTAATCTCACTGTAATGGTCATACTCCAGAGTGAATATTGAATCAAAGAATACTTGGAGTTGTTTGTTAATCACACTGGGAGCAGCCATGGATCCAGTTTTGGAAGATATTCCTTGCTCAAGTTGTTGTTGCAATCTGAACATCTTGACCAAAGAGTGTTGCAAATGCACGTTCGTATCCCCATATGAATTCAGTTCCCTTAAAAAGTACTGAGAGGTGAGAATGAAGTAGCCGGAAACATTCAATGGAGCTTTTCTCTGCGTTATTGAACAATTTTTGTGGCTGAAGAAACTCTTTCTCTTGAGAATTCGAGTAAGACGATATCAACTCAGCATTATCTGACTCGAAAACGGTTGTCTGAACAGAAGCGTATGTCAGTTGTACTTTGTTGTGAATCATAATTTCATCATCCATGTCGTACAACTTGAGTATCTCCGAGATGACAGAATCTGAATTGGTAGACATGATTGTGAGCGTGCACGGGATTTTTACAATTCTATGATTTTTGATGACACGAAGCAATGGTGAGGTCTTGAGGATAATAAAGGAGTCTTCGTAACGCGTTTTCACTTTTACAATGAAACCACAAAAGTTAACTTCACACGAATTCGAATAATCTCAACTCAAAATAATACTCAATCTCAGATTCTTTGATGCTCACTCAAAAACCGTTGGCCAAGAAATATCTCAACGACTTATCATCAAAAACCCGAGAAATAATGGCAGCCCAACAATCATCACTTGGTTCCAACAAAGTAAAGAAATATAACATCCAAAACCAACACAAATTTTCCCTTTGAGAACTACACCGCTCGTCCCTAATAGAATAATTACAAATCCAACTAAACCGTTTGTCCAGCCCACTTCAAATTAAAGCCCATAATCAGACCCTGACTAACCCTAAATCTTCGTTATATAACACACCAATTCACCCTCACATAACCCTAATCACTCATAAGTCCTAAAAGGACGCAGCCACAAACAATTATACTCTCACCAAAACGTGGTTAAGCACCATTCGAACCAAGTACTGAACTTATCAAATGGTATAACAGTTAATCCGTCTTCATCATTATCAGAAACGTATCACCAAACCGAATAGAATCGTGGGTAAGTATAAGTTTTGTAGAGTATGGATTTACTTGTATCATAGAACGAAACAAAGGGAGGATGAAACAATCTTGTTTGTGTTCTCTCTTTAATTTCGTATATTAATAAGAAGTATGTGCTTCAAGATTAGATCAGTGATGTGAGATTATATCGTGAGTTAGATCTTAAATGGTCTTGATTGTACTTTGTGTGCCACGAGATAACCAACTGAGATCAACCTTGCTTACATATTGTTTCAATATCCCGTTTGAGTCGATCTGTGATGGTTTCATACATTTGGTTTGTCTAAGGACGAGATATGGAGAACCAAGTGAAGTTGTAACTGAGATCTTTATTACTTTTACTTGTCGTATTATAATTGAAGTTTTGAAACAATAGATCTGTGATGTTAAGTGTTCGAGCACACAATCCTTAAGGGTTTGTACAAAGGCTTGACCCAAACTGAGATCTTAGTTATGTGTTACTAAATCTAGTTACCAATTTATGTTAGAGTAACCGCTGATTTGTATGAAATAGCCGCTGATTTGAAAACCGCTGCTATTTAGGATCAAACCGCTGACTAGAAAAAATATGGGCAGCATATAGTTTAGGTGAGCACCAAGAATAAGCTAACCGCTGCTTAAACCTAACTGCCACTAGCTGAGCTAACCGCTAGTCGAAAAGCTAACCGCTGTTGTAGAACTAACCACTGGACCATATGAGTTAACCGCTGACAGCTGTCACAGTCGTCCTTTTATTATTATTATTTTTTTGTTTTTATCCCAACAGTCAAAAAGAGAAGAAGCAGTAACCGCTATCAAGAACTTGAATACCAGGACAAAGAAAAGGACACTTTTATGCAGTTTATCTTTTAAAAAACTTGCTGGCCACAAAGACTTCTAATAAAGGACACGAGTAACAATCAAGCCAAACACAAAACCAAGCAACCATAACTAACCTAATCACAGCAGTACCAACATAAAGCAATAACGAACCACAACCAAGAACAAACAGTGGTGAAAAGTAATGAAAATGAGAAGAAAGAAAAGAACTATACGAACCACAAGCATAAACCACAAGACCACGAATAAATCCGATAGAAAACCACAAGACCACGAATAAATCCGATAGAAACCAAGTCCTAAGATGAAACCTTGGCTCTTGATACCAATTGTAAGATACACATATTCATAACATAGTTGGTTTTCATGTATATGGATCGTATAGTATAAAGATAGAAAGAAAGAAAGAAAGAATAATAAGAAGAAGAAGAAGAGTTTTAGAGAGAGAAAGAGAGAGAGAATGGAACCTAGAGAGAGAAAGTGGAACTAAAAAAAAAGAAAATGAGATTAGAGGAGGTTCACCCTCTCCAAGGATGGAGAGGGGTTTATATACATGGGGTTGCCACTTGGGCGTGCCACTTGGGCTGCGGATCAGGCATACAGTGGGTAAAGACCCGTCCTTCTTCCGCGAACTAAACTACTTCTACACTACGTATTACTAACTAACATTACAACTACGAGCTAAACAATGCTTAATAATACGTGGGGTGACCGAATCTTTCTAATACAAAAAACGTATTCCTAACACATATGTTAAACCATAGATTGATATCTCTCATTCATAGATCCGAAAGGATACCGCTTGCACCTGAGTGATATAGTTTTATATCAATGCTAAGGGATATAAGTTGGAGGATCATAGTGACCCTGCTAACTACTGAGATGGATTATCAGATCTTGAATCTGATGAATAGCTCAAAACTATGAATATTAAGATGCAGTCCTTAGAAGACAATCACTCATGGAGATTGATTGTTCTCTTACCAAATCAGTTAGACTGTGAGGTTAAGAATGAGTTTCTTGATAAGAATACTCAAAAGGACAAACTTGTACACACATTTAATGTACGCGTAGTAAAAGGAGTTTACTTGTACTCAAGAAATTGACTATGATTAAATCTTCCTACCTACAAACATTAAATGTATAAAGATGATTAAAATTGTCATACCTGATTTCACATAAATGAAATATGACAATAGGATATCAAAACACCTTTCTTGTTGATTACCTTTGCGAGGACGATGAGTAATCAAAAGGGTTATGAATCCATATAATCTTTGTTATGTATACAAGATATAAGAATCCAAGTGTGGATTAGATCATGCATCTAGGAGCCAAGATCTTAAGTTAATTATTAATTTGATTTTGATTAAATAAGATTACTCCTGAGTACACTGAGAGCAAGTAGGAGCATTGTGCTTATTTTCATAAATCTCATATGTCGGTAACATATTAGAAACAATATTCCATCTAAGCTAGATTTTAATCCTTAGTTTAGAATGAAGTTTCTCTTAAGGGATTCAGAAAATAAAACATACAACCTTGTTGCATGTGTTTATAAACATAAGCGGTTAATAATCTAAATACAATATGACATGTTATTGAGGGGAGTCTCAATGATCAATCTCACATGATGAAATTGAACTTATGAATGGAAACCTTAAGTTTAACTAAAGGATTTATTATGTAAGTCGTATTATGTATTGGATTATTTATATCATTTGCATGAATGCAAGATGAGTTGATAACAACAAATATCTAAGTGAAAATCGTTAGATAATTGTTAAACGAACAATCTAATGGAGTGTTCAAACGTTTACGGATATTTGAGGATCTCTGTTTAGTTTGCATACATTGATGCTTATTTAACTAAGATGATGCTCAAACCTAGTCGTAGTAGGATGTCATCATGGATAATGACATTTCTAACTAAATATGCTTGATTGAGAGCATTAATGCATTATACATTAAAAGAATAAGAATACTTTACAGTTTGGGAAACTGTTAAAATGACTGTCTAAAGTAGGTGTTTTGCTAGCTTCAAACACACTATGGAATGTATTGTTGCAATACTCGTATTATACTTGAAGTCATACATACAAAAGGACAATCATCATTCAAAAGATCTTTGAATTTTGAAACAAGTATTCTCAAAGTTTACTCAGATGACTACTTGTTGTCTTGTACAACAAAATTTGATCATGATGGAAACATCGGATTCCGATCTATATGTAGTCTTGTGCATATCTATTTTAGTTTTTGTATAATGGAACTGTAAGCAGTCGTATTATATAATGAATTGATATACTGGGTATAATTGTCTTCATTTATACTACTGTGTTCTATATTTGCATGTTTAATCCATGAATAATTTATTATTCTAAAATTGTCCATTGTCAGTTGATGATACGGGAGTATCATCGAATTAAGGCAAATGTGAGCGTGTTGGTGATATTTATTTAGAATAAATATTAATTGATGTTTCCACCAAACTCACATGTTGTTCATTGTGATGATCATTGGACTGACCCAATCTACGAGTATTCACTTCATGGATCGGCGTCAATAGTGAATCTCGCAAATGGTTATGTCTCTTATCCTCAGACTTGAGATGAAATTAGGTCTTGCATGTGTGGAATTTAATTCTTTGATATGGTTAAACGCTGTCCTGAATAAGGTAGTTATAAAAACCATCTTCAGGAGTGATATGAAATGCATGAATGACACGTGCAGTCAAAATAGGATTTGTTCCTCCACATGTCATGGAGTTAGATACTATTGGGCCCCTCAATGAATTGAATAGATGTTTGTATGGCCGTACCCAAATGAGATTAAGATGAATCTTAATTCACTTGGTTATCTTGTTCAATATCTAGATCGAGAAACATAATAGTTGAACAAATGGAATGACTTTGATCCATGTCTAGTGTTCAACATAGTATCTGTAACAAAAGGATGGATGACATATAAACCATTTAAATGAGACGTTTAAGAAACTATCCTCACATATTTCTAGGGGCATTGGCGTGTTGCTAGACGCTAACCTTTGCTTGTATAATTACTTGATTATTATGACGTCGCAAGTGGGAGCTGTTGGAGTATGCTCGTGTCATAATAAATAATTATATGGCTAGACATATGTGAGCCTATGGGGTCACACACTTATACACAGAGACACCATTATATATATCGTATTTATCGTATTTACACTATATATACGACTACGTAACTCGGGATCAATAACGGGCTACTAATAACTAAGCTAGTACTTAGTTTATTGGATTGGACCAACAAATGGGCAAGCCCATTTAGGGCCCCCATGGCAAGCCTAGGTGATAAAGGAACAAGGGAGAAAGATCGAGGTGCTAAGTGTAACTATGATTATGAAAAGATCAACCTTGATTTGGTCTTTGATTTGTACTAATTATAATAACAACTTACCATATGTCTCTCCTCCTCCCTCTCCCCTAAAGCCACGAAATTAAAACCACCCTTTTAGGGTTTGTGGTTTTTGATCTCAATCTAACCTTATTCTAGTGTAGTTCAAGGCTAGATCGTGTGTTACGGGGTTTAGACTAACATCGGGTGGTGATCGGTGACGTGTAGTGTGTTTCATACATAGAAGAGATCAACCTCATTGATCTCTTGGGTTTCTTACTCCATTCGTGGGTGGTGTTATTGGTGGAGACTCCCGGTGCACGCTACAAAGGTATATAATTGTTATATTTAATTTTGATTGATCATATGACTCTATGGATCCTTGTTGGTGATGTTTTCCACTGCGTTTATATGTTTCTTTTTATGTTTATATATTCAACATCACCTATAGTTGTATCACGAGCCATCATATGATGTCATATGATCATCTTGTATGCGTAAAAATGTCTAAAAACGCGTGTTTTTAATGGATTCAAAAGGGTTATTTCAAAACAGCCCCAAAGGCTTATTTCTTGTAAATAATTCGACCTATATGAGGTCTTAAGATCTGGACATTTTGATCCCATGGCCATTTGTTATGCATATGTTAATTGGTATATTTGTCGGGTACGTGTAAAATGGCCTAAAACGCATGTTTTTGATCGATTTATGAAACGATTTCAAATCAGCCCCTAAGGCTTAATTTTCTGTGGTAAAATGATGTTAAGAATGTCCTAATATCAGTGGGTTTTGAACCTAAGGCCATATCACATGCGTGCCTATCGGGGTTTTAATTCTTGTTAATTAATTTCTTCGATTCCGTTGGCTAACAATTTATTTCTTGTCATTTATTTTGTTTCCATGGCAAATACATGCATGTTTGTCCATGGAGTTAGCCAACACCTTGTTTTGATCATAATATTATGGTATTATTATGTGTATACGCAAAGCCGATGAAAACCTAGACCACTTGTGCCTTGAATTGTTGTGAATGTTGTTTAATTTCGTGTTTTGGGGTTTTGCAATTGTTTCGGCACTTATGTAATGATCTTCCTTTTGGTTGTAGCCATTGTTTGGGCACTTTTACAGTAGTTAGAAAGTAGATTAGTTGTATTTTACTTTCAATTTCATGTAATCGTTGCTTGGTGGCGAAAGGCGCAAGAGTTAAAGACATTTTTGCTGAAAATAGCTGCTGGAACAAGCTGCAGTATTTTTGCTTTTCCCGGTGATTGGTAAGGAGTTAGAGGCTAAAATTTTTTGTGCAAGTACACAAGACATGGGCCTACAACTTTGTAGTTCGGTGCTAAGCCCGTAGAGGATTCCTTCTAGGCCGAATGGGCCTCACAATACAGAAATTCTGGGCTGACATATTCATTATTTCATGTGCATAATGGGTTTCTACTTGCTCTTGATTGTCTAGGAGCAAGTGGGAGCCCTCCGTTTGGTTGTGTGGTTGTCCCTAGTTGACTCTTGGTTCTCGTGATGGCTCACGAGACCGAGCATAGGTTATTCATCGGTTGAGGCTTTGCATATTGTGGTTGCGTGTTTGTGATTTTGTTGTTTATATATATCTTGTGATCATATGTGAATTGTAAAATAGTTTTCTAAAAACTTAAAACGAAACACAAACCATCTTCAAACTAAGTCTTTTGATTTAGTTTAAATAAGTTTTTGAAACTTAAAATCATTAGCTTTAAAAATAACACTTATCATGTTATGTATGTTATTTCAATTATGTATTGTCCAAAACTTATTATCCACATAGGATGAATATTAGTCTTGAAAATGGACAACTAACACAATGATTAGACCTAAGTTAAGAAAAGTTTTTAACTTGTGCCACGAAGGATGAATGCATGCTCCTTTCGTACACCTTTGATCCACATCAAAACTTTTACCCGTCAAAATTTAAGTCATGCCGTCCAATGTTGAGAACACTTGCAATTACCTTTTGCCTATGCGTGGGACCTAGGTTGAATTGTAACCCAAGGTGACTATTCTCTATGCATGGGACCTAGATATATTCTCGCAAGTTCTCATATTGGATGACTTAATCGAGTTAAGCGGTGAGACCTTGACCCGAGGCAAAGATGCGACTAAACATGCCTACATGACACTAGTTGTTTGACACTAGATGCCATGAGTCCCATAAAGGATCTAAGAGTTGCACTTGTAATGCAATTGGTGATCGTCGCCTACCAATTGAATCTACTATTGCTAGCAGATCAACTGATGTGATAGTAGAAGCACAATGTGGATCTTAGCCTTTTTCGTAAATTAATTGTTTTAAATTGTAAACATGGGGTAGTTAATTTATAAAAGGATAATTATCGAAAATACTAAATATGAACTTTGTGATTTCAATTAATGAATTAATGCAACACAAAACGTAAACAAAAGTTTGTTCTTTTCTTGTTAAAAGGATCAAACTAAGTCTTTATTTCCTTGTAAGAAAGAGACTTGTTCCTATCCTTTTCTTCTTTATGAGGAAAAGCCATAATAGAAATATTTAAATTGTCCTAATTCTAATCAAATTCAAAGCACACATACTCTAGAATTCGTGATGTCTTGTAAAAGTCAAAACGGTTAAGTATGTTTGCACATCTTATTCTTTCAAGTTCGTTTATAACCCTAGTTCCGGTTTTGAAACCTTGAAGAAATATAAGATATTTGGATAACTATAGAACATGTTTTCTATAGCTACCAAACTAAAACGAGTTTAAATAATTAGAAACGGAAATATCAATAAACCACAAAGGGTAAAGGCAATTATTAGCATGATTACCTAGCAATGTGTCTTAACCCAATAAACCTACTGAGGTCCTGCACACCCTTGTGGTAAAGTAGACCAAACATGGAGGAAATGCATGCCTATTTTCAAGTTAAAATAGAAATGATGGCTAGCCCGTCATCTATATGTTAGAACTTGATGCACTTCCTTGAATACCTAAGTACATGTTTACTAGTCAAAGTGACTCACATTAGCAATAATGTGTAGATATTCAAAGAAAGAAGGAAAGTATCCAATCGCCACTCACAATCCACTGGTGACGTAACACTTATAATTTTGTCTAATCCAGTGGGAGCTACGTGATTGTATTACTGGTGATGAAACACATGTAATGTTCTCTAATCCAGTGGGAGCTATAAGCTCTATTACCTTACAAGTTGCCCATCTTATTTCTAGATTGTCTTGAAATAATACATTACTTTCCACATGTGAAGCATCATAGTTTATATAAGAATCATTGCATAACTTTTATTAGATAACTTGTCGCGTTCCTGATGTTGCTTCCTGAAATGTTATCAATAAAATTGTTATGCATAATTCATTATTAAAAAAATTAAATTTCTACACATCTATATTTTGATTTTGACTAAAATCATATGTTATCTGTGACACTGTCATATTAACTTATACAAACAATTGTCTGTATACTTGCATGATGTTGTGTCATGCACAAGTAGGAGAAATCTTGATTGTGTTCATGGTACAACATATAACAATATGACTAATGGTTGTTCTTGACTGCAAGGTAAGAAAACTAAGATTCTACTAGGACTTCTACACATAAAATGTATGTTGCCCTAATTACAACAAATGTCAAGATAACATGAAAAGCTACTTCGACATATTCACTGAATTGTTTAGTAAATATGATTATGTTTTCTTGTAAATTCATAATCATGAAGTATGAAATTAACTTGAAATGTAAGACGTTGACTTGTTATGTCTTCTTGTTAAGAAATGTACACTTACGACGTATAATAAAATATTTAATGTTTACGTTTTCTAGTCAAAACATGCACATGAAGTCATTGAATTGGTCAAAGACTTATAATATAAAGTATGCAAGAGGCTAAAAATACTATTGATGCCATCTGGTATGACTTGGTTGGCAGATAGTAAGCCAAAGAGTATAAGTTCATCCAATGAGTTGTGGGATAGTCTCACAACATCAATCCACGTGGAATACCACAACTTTATGGTCTGTCCATCATGGAAAAATCAAACTCTTTTGATATTGTTTGATTTTGATGACTTAAACTGTTTTACCTCCAAAACCTATCAAGGTTAAAAAATTGAATGTGTCAAGTGTACACTCAATATCGTTCCAACCCAGAAGGAATTTAATACACCATTGGATTATGAGAATGCCCAACATGAGAATGACATGAGAATGACATGAGAATGATCATAATGACAATGCCCAACATCCAACTCAACTCAAAGTTTGTCAACAATATGTCACCAGAATGGGATCGGTTTGTCACAGCTGTGAAGTTAAACAAAGGACTCAGAAACACCAACTATGAACAACTCTATGATTACCTGTAACAACATGAGAAACATGCCATGTATGATCGTCAGCTAAGAGAAAAATTCCATCCCTCAAATGATCCTCTTGCTCTAATCTCCAGTGTTCAGGGACTAAACCAATCCTCAATTGACTCAACCAATCATCCTACTACTCAAGTAACATAGAATCATTCTTCCCTTAATCAAACATCCATGCAATCATCAAGTGTCAAAACTAATCAACAAGACTCAGGGAACTCTCACATTGACAAAAGGATAGATAATCTATCCAACCAAGTCTCACTAGTGGTTCAACACTTCAGGAATGCACTTCCTCAAACCAACAACCAACTCAGAACCTCGTCTAACCCACGTAATCTTGCTGTTGTGGAAGATGGGCGTGTTGTGGTTCAAGGAAGGCAAAATGTCCGGGGAAATGTTCAGAATAGGATGAGGAATGGTAATCAAGGGCAAGGAAGACAACCCAAGTGTTACAACTGTGTTGGGTTAGGTCATATAGCAAGGATTTGCACTCAACCAAAACATCCTCAGAACTCGGATTACTTCAAGGATAAGATGTTGTTGATGCAAGCACAAGAGAATGGAGTTTTGCTGGATGAGGAGCAACTACTGTTTCTTGAGGGTGATGAGGGGAATTCTTTTGATGCCGATGTGGATGATCAACCAGTTCAGGATCTTTCTCTCAACGACCCAAACATCTTCCAGGCTGAAGACTGTGATGCCTTTGATTCTGATGTTGATGATGAGCCCATTGCATAGACCCTCTTCATGGCCAATCTTTCATCTGTAGTCACATCGCCACAACAATCGGGTTCTCCCAAATCATCCATCATTACTGAGGTACTCAAATTGTATGACACATATGAAACATGTGCTGTTCCAAAGATTCTCAATGAAATACATCAGACTAGTGTTGTCACGCCAGATGATGTTGATTTGAAAAACAACTATGTTTCCTCAAAACAACAACATGTGGATAACAACAAAGAATCTGATGAACCTAGTAGAGCATCTTTCGATACATATGTTGATAATGTAATGCACAAACAAAGGAATCATAATGAAGTAAAACACACAGACATTGTTGATTCAAATTCTGCTGATATGGGTAATAACAATGTTATCCCATATGAACAATATATGAAACAAAATGCCGAGTCTGTTTTACCAAATGATGACTCCTCTGTTGATAATGACATGAGTGAATTTGATGAATACACTGCTTGTATACCTGATGATACCGTGACCACTAGGATTAAAATTCTTAAAGATCAGGTGAATATGTATCAACAACGTGCAAAATTTGAGTTAACCGAACGTGAGCAGAAAATGGATTGGCAAATGTGTGCATACATTACCGAAAGAAACTTAAAGGAAGAAGCTTTAAGAATGGAAATAAAATCTTTACAAAATCAAGTTGATCAAACTGTTAAGCAAAAACAGGAGATTCAGGAAAGTGTAACCACACTAAAACTAGATTTTCAAAGTAAAGAAACTAAACTCTTAAGTGACTTTTCCAACTTGAAAGCCTTAAAGAACAAGCTTGAAAATAAGTTGTACACACAAGGCTAAACCATTCAAACTGCTCAAATAATGCATAAGCACATTAAGTTACGTGATGGATATAGCAATAAGGATGTAGGAGGGCCTAAAACTAATTTTCTTAGGAGCGCTAGTGCCTCTCAACCTGCCTTATATGATGCTAATGTGATGCTTACACCTAATCATACCCCCCTGATGTGCGTAATAATGAGGAAATTAATGAAATTGTATCACTAAATAGAGAAAGACTTGAGAATAAAATGAAGGATCCCAAGAGCATTAAAAAACGTGTCAATGTCAAGCCCCATAATTACTATGAACAGAATAGATTGATGGTTTTTGTGCCCCAAACTAGGTTAACACCTGAACAGATTTTTTGGTCTTTAGACGTTGAGAAAATGAAAGTTGAAAAGCTTAAGGACACAACTCCCCTTAAGATTGCAACTCCAACGGTGTATCCTCCCAATACACCAATGCACCTAGTTCAGTTAGCTCTTCCCACCAATGCATATACGTTCTGTGTCAAATGTTTGCTGAATTCGACAAAACATGTAAAAAGAGAATTACACCAACGGGAATTACTGAGGGCGAAAGGGGGTTTGAATTAACAAAAGAGTGTTACCTTACAGAAGTTATTCCGTTTTTTAAACAAATAAAAGAACATTTTGAAGGCTTGCAAACGTCTCTTAAATCTGAGATTAATGAAATTAAAAATGTGTTTAAAAATCAGGAACTTGAAGGAAAACAAACTGTAATAGACCTTCAACATAGTGAAATTGCGAGGAAGAATGCCCTCATCATGAATGATAATTTAATTGCAAAGTGCATTGCTCAAGATGTGTTTTATACTGTTACTGATTCTTCTTTAACTGCTTGCCAATTTCATGAAATGTCTGTTGCATTAGACGTTTTTCAGAATCGTGTTGTTGAGCTTGAGGGGGAGAATTTTAGATTGCAAGAAAAAATTCAAAACGATGATCATGATAACATGATCAGGAATTTTTCGAAATTAGAAGTTAATAATCTCAATCTGCAACAAAAAATTCAAGCTCACACTAACGCGATTCAGAAGTTGAGGGCTCAAATTGCCCAATTGAAATCTCGTAAGAGTGATGTGATTAAACCTCAGAAACCTCCGTGTTTAGATTCTCAAAATTTTCAACTTCAAAACATCATCGAACACCTCAAATATGAAAATGATTGTTTTCAAGCTGAAAACTCAAAGGTCAAACAACATTACAAAGAGTTGCATGATTCGATTAAGATCTCACGTGATAAAACCAATGAGAAAATAACGTCTTTGTTAAATGAAATTGAGAATCTAAAGACTCAGGTGAAAGAGACAATGCCCCCCATGGTCGGTAAATCTAAAGGAAATGCATGTGATGCCGTAACTATTCCTCTTCCCCTTAGGAATAATGCGTTTGTCCATAGTGATTACCTTAGGTATCTGAAGGATTGCCTTGACATGCTTTGTGAGACCGTGGAAGAAGTTAGAATGGTGAGACCTGCTGATAATGCCATCCTTGATGTTTATTATCTCACCAATAGATCTTATGAACTCTTAGATTATGTCATTGGTACATGTCCCAAAGATGTTAGCATGCGTGATAAGATCAATGAACCGTCCTCTAATGATAAGAACAAGCGTGTTGCCTTCAATGTACCCTTGTCATCATCTGAACTTAACACACCCCATACAAAAAATCAAACAGCAACCAGAGCATGGTATGATACTCTATCCTAATTCCTTCTAGCCAACAAATTCACCAAGGGTGTGGTTGATCCTACATTATTCACCAGAAAGTCGGGCAAGCATCTACTCCACGTTCAGAATATGTAGATGACATTATCTTCGCTTCTTCAGATCCGTTGGAATGTGATCGTTTTTCACAAGAGATGAGTACAGAATTCCAGATGTCCATGATGGGGCAAATGTCATTTTTCTTGGGGTTGCAAATCTCTCAAAATCCCCATGGTATCTTCATCAATCAATCCAAGTATGCTACTGAAATTTTGAAGAAATTTGGATTTGAATCATGTGACTCTGTTGACACTCCAATGATTGAGAGATCAAAACTGGATGAGGATGTTGAGGGGGATCCAGTCGACCAAACAAAGTACCGAAGCATGATTGGATCCTTAATGTACCTCATAGCTAGTAGGCCAGATCTTCTATTTGTTGTTTGCATGTGTGCTCGTTATCAATCCAAACCCACCAAAAAGCACTTAGAAGCAGTCAAAAGTGTCTTCAGGTACCTTCAAAGGACGATTAACATGGGCCTTTGGTATCCTAAAGACACTGCTATGGCTATCACTGCCTACTCTGATGTTGATCATGCGAGGTGTCAAGATACTCGTCGAAGTACGTCCGGTGGTGCTCAATTTCTAGGAGATAAGCTTGTCAGCTGGTCATCAAAGAGGCAAATGAGTACGTCGATCTCCTCCACTGAGGCTGAATACATTGCCATATCCTTTGGATGAGATCTCAATTATCTGATTATGGCTTTTTGTACAACAAAGTTCCGATGTACTGTGACAACAAAAGTGCAATTGCTCTTTGCTGCAACAACGTCCAGCACTCCAGATCAAAGCACATTGATATTCGACATCATTTCATCAGGGAACAAGTGGAAAAAGGGATTGTGGAACTTTACTTTGTGAGGACAGAATTTCATCTGGCTGACATCTTCACTAAGGCACTGCCCAGAGAACGGTTTCAATTCATTCTCCCGCGTCTTGGAATGAAGAGTATCACTCCTGAGTCACTCAAAAGTCTTCAGGAGGAAAATGACGAGTAATGGATTTGCTTCACATATCCTTGTACATATTCTTTAAAACCAAAAAGAAAAATACAAAAATATAAAAACCTAGAAAAACCATAAAAAT
>LBNU01035202.1:7361-33034 GCA_014162995.1 Artemisia annua
TAAGAACGTTTAATAGTTGTAACAAAGTTTTAGTGTTCTTTTCATGAGATGTAAAGGTTCAAGGGCTTAAGATGCAATATTGTCTAAACTTTCTAAGCTCTTGACCTATATATAGACATCACCTCCTCACTTGGAAGGTTGGTTAGCTTTAGGTTAGTTTTAGGAGTAGTTTAGGTGTAGTGTAGATTATTTTTCATGCTTTAGTGTAAGTTTTATTTTTATCTTCAATGCAAGTTTATTTTGATGTCTTAAATCTTTCCTTTAATCTTTACAAGCTTTTCTTTTAATCTTTTCTACAAGCTTTTATTATTTTCTTTGTCAACTTTGCATGTTTTTAGTTTCAAGTGATAAGATATACAAATAAGCTAGGCTTCCAAAAGAAGCCGTGGCTTGTTTGCTTATTTTTGAGCTTATTTTAGTGTCTTTACGTTTTATTTATCAAGTTTTTATAAGTCTTATTTTCTTTTTATGAATTTTTTGTCACGTTAAAAGTTTTTTTTAAAAAGTCCAGTATTTTTGATTTTAGGGTTTAGTAGCGAGTTTGATTTTTTATATAGCGAGTTTAGTTTTTTAGATCTAGCGAGTTTGGCAACTTAGGTCTAGCGAGTTAGGGTCCCCAACTTAGGTCTAGCGAGTTTGGCAACTTAGGTCTAGCGAGTTTGGTATGTTTTCTATAGTAGCGAGTTTGGTTTCGTAGCTTTAGATAGCGAGTATGATTTTTAGTCCAAGTTTATTTTGAGTCGTGTCTTGTTTCTTCTTCTCTTCTTTTCTTATTTCTTTTACAAGTCGAGTTAGACTTTTATTTCCCTCATCGTTTATCGAGTGAGGTTTTTATTTTCTTAATTCTAAACGTTATGCTGTCGAATTTTCTTAAAATCTTTTTAGAGTCGTTTTCTTATTTTAGTCTCGTGTCTTTAGTTTTTAGTTTTAAACTTTAATTACGTTTAATGATTTACAAGTCTTTTATTTTCTTTATCGCTTTATGCTTTTAATATGAGTCTCGAGTAGTTTTTAATCGTGTTTGCTTAGTCACTCGAGTTTGTGAGTTTAGTGAGAGTGTTAAACGTTTGTGATAAGTAATCGAAAGATTGCTTAGACGTGTGAGTTAATTATTCGAAGACGAAATCTTTGAACGATTAATTCACTCGTCTTGAGTTAATATCTTTTCAAAAGATTAATCAACAACTAATCTCGAGAAAGGAGAATAACTCGTTGCAAACTTTTACCTCAAGCTTAATGAACTTATTCGCGTCGCTTTGCAAACACATTGTCTTTTAAATTCATTTACCGTTTTATTTACTTATCGCTTTCATTTACCGCTTTCTTTAGTAATTTTATTCATGCTTCTTTACTAGTTTTCTTATTTCATGTCGTTTTACCGCTTTCCTTTACTTTAATTTGTCATTGTAGTATAGACAAACCAAAACCTTCTTTTAAACCTTGTTCATCACACATAGCTCACGGTCTTGAGTGACGAGATCCATATTCAACCCTCGTTGGGACAACGATACCCGTGGTTTGAGCTTGTACTTTGCTCCCGCGATTTATCAGGGTCCATATATTATTATTTTTTGAACGATGGGTCCATCTATTATTGGTTTAACAGACGTGGATATTTATACTAAAATGTTTGTTTTTATGTCAGGTGTCTTCTGTGGACCATCTTCAGATCATTGCACAAGCGAGTTGGAAATGGTTAGTTCATGCATATCTGCTAATCTGACTCAAATATGGTCTTATTCTCAGTAGCATATCTTCTGTTTTTCGTCACACATTGCACTTCCATATCTGATACATGATCTAGTACAAGTATGCACATTTTACTCTACGCAAATCTCAATAAGTTCCATAGAACTTATGAGTATCACTTTGTGTATTTGTCATCCTAAAACACAAAGATTACAGTTCGGCCTATTGCATAGATTGTGTCCTAACCTTCACTAGCAGTCTTGTAATTTTACGTCTCTTTAATGATTACAGGACGATGACGAAGTAACAACAGTTGTCTTCTCTCCTGATCATATGGCGTAGCAAGATAGATATTGCATAGATTGTGTCCTAACCTTCACTAGCAGTTGCATCAAAATAGAGTGCTCATTTTTGCAGGCTGGGATGACAATGTTGAAGATTCGTGTACTTATGGAGAATACATTACAAGCTGAAAATGTTGAATGCCCTTTAGGTTATAGTCATTATTCTTTTTAATGCTTTTGTTCTCAGGATACTACTTACTAGAATATCAACAATAGTTTAATACGTGCATTTCATACTTGAGAAAGATGTTCGTTTCTTGTTTGTGGTTAGGCAAATACTTGGTCTATATTGATATATGGTTGAATTAATAAATAGGTTTTACTCTCAGTTTTTTGTATGTAATAGTTAATTTGGAATGAATATATCAGCCTAAGATGTATGTATAAAGAGTACATACCAGTTGCTTTACTAGTAGCCTATAGTGACACAAGTATGTGTCAAAAATAGACTCAATCAATACTGACACTATTAAGTGTCAGAAGATGGTGTCACTATATACTTTTACCGCCTGGACTTTTATTGACACTTTTTATAAGTGAAGGTGAAAAAAATCTTATTTAGTGACATTTTTTGGACATTTCTGACACTTTTTGTGTGTCACTAAATGACTTTTTTCTTGTAGTGATTCTACATTCGAGAAACCTACGTTCAACTTATCAAAATTGTCACACTTTGATTATGCTTGACAAAGTACGTTAGATGGCTCTCTGAACTTACAACATGCAAGTCAAATGAAATTTAAAATGTTAAAAGAAATGTTGGAGATGAAATGAAG
This sequence comes from Artemisia annua, assembly GCA_014162995.1. Classification (NCBI taxonomy): domain Eukaryota; kingdom Viridiplantae; phylum Streptophyta; class Magnoliopsida; order Asterales; family Asteraceae; genus Artemisia; species Artemisia annua. The sequence goes on from LBNU01035202.1 coordinate 10,171, forward strand.
TAGATGGTTATAACTTATAACCTTTAAACTTACAAGTACGTGTTATAATAGTTAAGACACATTTTGCTTACAACTTAATATGGCATGTGTAGTGTATGACAACAATTTGATTTGTTGGCTATAAACTGAATTGAACTGGGAGGCTTGATTTACAGGATTTCGAATCTTTCCGGCCAATTTGGTTCGGATGGTTTTAAAACTGACCAAATTTTGAAAATTTGTAATATCACATACGAAAGTAGTCAAAGTACAGTATTATTAGATGGTTTAGTAGGCCCTCGGTATGTGGGTTTAGGGTTTATTAGAGTTTTATGTTACATCATTTGCATTATAAATAAACAATCAATAAAAGATGATACCTACAGGTTAACATCATTTAACATGTATTAGAATAGGTNAAAAATTAAAAATGGGAGTAATTTAATGCAAATTTTGAGTTAAAGTAGACAAAATACTATATACTATTATCATACGTACCTACTAGTATATATAAGTACTACTACCTATCATATATAGTAGCCTATTCCACTACTTACCAGGTATATCATACCTATACTGATAGTATACTTACTAGTTATATGTGTAAACTCTTCAACACGGGCAGACACCATTTTATCCGCCCAAAGAACTGCGAAAACCACTTTTTTGTCCAATCAGGAATTTAGCTTTAATTTATTTCCTTTTATTTTTTTTTTAATAACTAGCGTGGGGGCATTTTTTGTACTTTGCCAATATGGCCTCATCACCAATCCTCGATATTTTTTGATTAATCCATTTCTTTTCTCAAATTTACTTATTTCCCTACACATTCATGGACTTGCACTTTCGGGTTCATTACGGTTTATTTTTTTTCCAGCATCTTCACTTTCGGCCTCTTGTGTTAAATACAAACCCTAAATCCAATTTGTTGCAAACCCATCTATATTCGAACAACACACAATTGCTCTCCATTATTACTATTACGCAAGATTAATCGTGGACGTGGAAAACATATTTCAAGAACAAGATGAAGAAAATCACGACATTGAAGACCAGAATAATCGATTACTGATGTTATCTGAACAAGAATTTAATTCTGAGTATATGGAACATGATCAAGACGTGAACATTGGTATTATTTAGATTTTCTTGTGTTTGATCGTTTTTCGTGGGTTTAGGGTTTGTTCAGTTTTGTTTCCATGTTATTATTGTATGTGCATGCATGTTATTTAGTGTGTCTAAGTCGGTTTTTATCAGATTTTTTAATGTTTTAGGGTTTGATCAATTGTTGCTTGATTGTTTAAACCTGTTGCGTTGTTTTAGGGTTTGATCATTTGTTGCGTTATTGTTTAAACCTATTGTGTTGCATGTTATTTTGTTATACTTGATTTTGTAATGTTTTAGGTTTTGATCATTTTTTGCGTGATTGTTTTTGTGTAGATTCTAATGAGGTCGATATTTATGAGCTTGATCCGGAGTGTATTCCCACACCCCATGGTGGTAGATATTGGGTTCCTGATGTTCCTGTGAATGAGAAGCCTAAAGAGGGTGATGAATTTGCAACTTTTGATGAAGCATATAACGTGTACAAGGTGTGCGCTGAGAGTGTCAGATAACAGGTTACACAAGGATAAGATTTCGGCAGATTTGGCGGAGAAGAAAGCTTCAAAAGCTGCTGTGAAAACAAGAAAAGTTCCATATGTAGCTTAAATATTTATTACTTTTTTCAGTTGCTTTCTTTGTTTAGCATAAAACATATATTATCATTATGCTTTTTATGGGAATTACCGTTTGGGATTTAACATTTGGAATTAGGAACTGAACTAAACAATTTTTGGTGTAGTCAGATGTGAACATGGAATAGGCATCTGAATTATGAACATGGAATGGAGATATGATTTGTTTTTGGGTTATACTATAGGCGTTTATTTTTTTGCCGTATATGTTGTGTTTTGAAAAGGAATTGTTCATAAGATTGTAGTTGTTGTTTGTAGGTATGCTGGTTGTAACATGTATGGTAATTGTGTGGAAAACATGTATGTTTTTACTATATAACTAAATAAACATACTAGATAAACATACATGTTCATAAAAAACATATATGTTTTTAGCACATACTAAATTAACAAACATGTTCATTAATATCACATACTAAATATACGTACTTAAATAAACATACATGTTCAGGTCAAACATGTAAGTTTTTAAGTATATCATAAATAAACTTAATAAATTAACAAAAATGTCTCAATAAAACATGTATGTCCTGGTAACAAACTTTTTTTTTCTCCATAAATAGCTATAAAATTGAAGCTTATAAAAGTATATGGTCATTAAAACATATATGTTTATTAAACATACATGTTCATTAAAAACCACTTAAAAATATACCAACATATTCTTATTCGTTTCTCTAACTCTAAATCCAAAATCTAGCAAAATTCCCATAAACAAAAAATAAAAGATAAGTACTAATAACATATTGTTCAGATCAATCCATTAACAAGTCATCAACGATAAGTTCCAAACAAAACACAAAAGATAATTTCTAAAGAAAATACAATAGATAAATCCATAAACAAGTCATCAACGATATGCGAGAACATTGTTCATATCTGTTTCCATTCAAACGCCTCTCAACGACATTTTCCTTGTCTTTACAGCAACATTCGCAGCTTTCATATCGGACATATATGCATTAATCTTTTCCTTATGAATGTTGCACTACAAAAGCAATAGTCGCGCATCATACTTCCTTCTCAATTTTTCCAACTGTTGAGTTTGCCTCCTACTTTCATCCTCTAGTCCGCAATCCCACCTTACCATAGTATAGCCCATGTAATGCTCCATGTGCAATAACCAGAAACTATCCTGCTGCAATCAACAACAAGAATGAAAAAAATGGAATAAAAAATTTTGATCAAAATTCTATCTTTTCCACGCCAGCAATATGAACAAGCATGCATTACGGCCAAAAGGCAACTAATTCACTTTCACTAAATAAATCCAATTGAAAAAAAAAACACAACAACAGAATTCTAAAATATAGACTACTAAATCCAAATAAATACCAAAATAACTGGCCAATTATCAAAAATACACAATGCTATAACCATTATCTACACCTATGTTATTTCTCTTATCACATGCCGTATACCAAAACACCATAATGGTATTACATACCCTGTTTCCAAACACCCGGTAACTAAAAAATAATGTTATCACATACGTCAACATCAAACACGTATGTTACTTCTAATTCATATGATTTGTTATGACACAGCCAAACACCCTTGTTACATCTTTTTCATTATCCTCACTCAGACACCCATGTTACATCTTTTTTATTATCCACATACGATTTGATAATCTAAACACCCATGTTACATTCAAACACCCCTATTCAAACACCGAGTAAATACCATAACACATATGCTTTTTTAATCGCATCCAAACACCCGTGTTACATCTATTTTCATTATCCACATTCAAGTACTCTATCTTAAGCACATCCAAACACCCCTGTTACTCCTTTGTACACTAAAATAAAATAATACAATTTATGTTCATTAACTTTTGATGTGCAATACAATAAACAAAAACCCCTATGACCACTTACCTGAGTTGTTCCTTTCAACATCAACAAAATCATCATCTTATTCAACATCAATCGACTTTTCTTCAACAGTAGCGGCTTTTTCCACAGCGATCTCCTTCCCTTTTTCTCTTAGAACCTAATGTACGTAAATTATTAATATAAATTAATAACAATCATCTATTTCTCACAACCAAACACCCCTGTTTCTTTCAAATAGCCCTTGTACTAACATCTAATATCCCTTGTACTAACATCTAATAGCCCTTTACTTAAATCCGAACACCCTTGTTTCATCCAAATACACATCTAACGTACGTAAATAATTAACATAAATGCATAACACACATCTAATAGCCCTTGTACTAAAATCCAAACACACCTAAACACCCATGTTAATACCTTGTACATAAACCATAAACCATATACACTTGCAAATCCATTTTCCTAACACAATATACTACAAACCATCATTTAACATACACCAAAATTAATGCATCAATGCTTAATCAAAAACAGCCCTGTTTCTTTTATCTTAATCATTAACACATTCATTTATTTTAATCATAACCAAAAACCCATGTAACTACCTTGTACATAAACCTTCATGTAAAATCCAAACACCCCTGTTTCATTTATTTTTCTCATAACCACATTCATTTATCTTAATCACATCCAAACACCCATGTTACTATTTTACAACCGAATAACAACCATGAAAAAAAAACGAATAACAGCCATGAAATAATCAACAAACATATTAATTTACAACAATCAAACATAATTAAAATGTTAAATGAACCCACGAAAAAAAAATACCAATTAACAGCCATGAAATAATCATCAAACATATTAATTTACAACAATCAAACATTCGATTTAAAAAAAATAACAAACACACATTTAAAATGGTCAATCGACATATCCTGTATCAACAATATAAGAATAAAAATAAAAAAACTAACACATAACAGTGATGATTATACCTTGGAATGATGTAATTGTCATTTAAAAATAAAATAAAATAAAATAAATAAAAAACACCTCTGATGTGGTGGATTATGATTTTCCGGCCTTCTTTGTTATTTGGGGGTTTATATTATTAGGTGAGATAATGTCTGGGTTTGTGTGTGATATTGAATTTCGTGTGTGTGTGTGCACTATATTCATCAACTTGATAAGTGATAATTATCACTGAGAAGAAATTGGAAGGAAATCCCTATATTTTAGCATGCAGTTAATGAGAGTGTATAAAATAAAATACCTCTTTTACCCTTTTCATTAATGTTTCCAGGGAATGTGGTCTCATTTAATTACAAAAAAACCATTTTGCTTTAAAATGTTGCACACTATCCTTTATTAGTAGTACAAAAGTGGTTTTCGCAGTTCTTGCGGATAACATGGTTCTCGTAAGAAAGTGCCCCTATATATATATATACTATTCGTATATAAAAGCTAGACATTGTTTAAAAGAAATATAAATAATAAAATGAACATTTTTTTAGGGATGAAGAGAGCATGGCTTTTAACTTACTAGTTGGATACCCGCGCACAGCGGCGGCGAAAAAAATATAGTTATAATAGAAAATATAATGAATGAATTGTTAATACAACTCTCCCACAATTCCGTACCCGTTTAGAAATTCGTTACAATCAAAATAACCCACTGAAAATGCAAAAACTGAAAACTTATAAAACTATATCAAAATAGATGTTGAATTAAAGAGCACAAAATTTTAGAAAATATGATGAAATTAGATCATTAAAAAAATAAATAGATCAAAAGATATTTTCAATTTAAAAATAAAGGTGATTTTTTAGTTGAGAAGTGACACATGTCACTCTTTAATTGGAGCTCCTTATCTTAATTTTTTGTAGAACCTACAACTTAAATGCTTTATATAGTACTCCCTCCGTCCCTAAATAAGTGTCCACTATTGACTTTTAAAGTCTTCTTTTTTTAACTTTTACCTTAAATTATTTTATTTGTGTTATGTAATACTTGATGCAAAATATATGAATGGATTTGGTTTTAAATATATTTTCATTGGTATAATTTTCATCAAGTATTACATAACACAAATGAAATAATTTACGGTCAAACTTGAGAAAAAAAGACTTTGAAAGTCAATGGTGGACATTTATTTAGGGACGGAGGTAGTAGTATAGAAGTATAGATATAGATATGGTGAATAAGAAGTGTGCATGTAATTTTAGATACCAATAAACTTGTATTTACTACTGTAATATCAAATTTTGAGATAATTTTACAATTATTTTACCTTGGGATGCAGTAGTAATGAGTTATAATTTTAGAAGGTAGAGTTCTAAATGGGCTTATCCTCACTTTCCGGTCAGAAAGAAAGTATGAGTCTTTTTAACATTGTTTGTTTGTATAAATTTTCTTTGACTTTTTTATTGTCACATTTTGTTCATAGTCATGGTAACAACTGCTCATTCCGTTTTAAAATTCGTGTTCATTTTTTCATTTTAAGATGTCCTAAAATAATCGTCTAATTTTTATTTTAACCGATCTAAAGAGAGCTTAGTAAGCAAAGATTATGTTTGATGTCTATTTTTCTTAAACAATGTGTTTTTTGTCCGGTGACAATAATTTTAAAACAAAAGGAGTTACAATTATAATAGTGACCAAGTCAATTGAGTTTCAATAAACAGGTTTGAGAAAGGTTTCAATAAGTGCAATTTTACAATGTACAGAAACAAGTTTAGTGGGTAAAAACGTTTTAAACTACTTATATTAGTCATTTAAATGTGTACAAAGTGGTGGTGGGTCAACTAGAACGACCAACTAATTCAATCCCAGCAAAAAAAGTTACGAGTTTGATCTAAATCCATTATATATTGTCTCGCTTGACCGCTCTGCTCAAATGTACTGGGAGAATTTAAAAAGTTGTTTTTCACATCCAACTTTAAACTTACTTATCATAGAGAGAAAACGAGAACGAAATTAACCAGGTGTATATGAGAAAATTATAACTACGTTACGAAATTAACCAGGTGTATATGAGAAAATTAACCAGCTTAACACTATAAACATATTTTTTTGACTAAATGCCTGAAATTGATATTTTAATAAAAATTATAACTACGTTACAAAAATCCATAAACGTCCCGGGACTTAAACCTTTATTTTATCTATGCTTCCTATTGCATGCATTAGGTACTTATATATGACAAGCTCTAATACTTACGCACTAAATAAGACAAGAATATCTAACTACAATCTTCTTTTATAATTATGAGCAATTATGAGGCAAAAAGAAAGTGAGAAGCAAAGGAATGATTACTTCAGCTCATCATGAAGATCCAACAACCACCTTTAATTCTAAACTAAATTCCCTCCTACGTTTAATCATCTTGATTCAAGTACTGTAGTTACGTAAATTTTACTGTTTTTAATTATTTTCAGTCTTTTTCTTTTCTTCTAAAGGAAGGGTAGAGAATGGTTNTTTTTTTTTTTGAAACGGCGGGTTGTTAGATGTTAGTTGTTTGTTGTTGGCTCGAGTTAGTGTCGCATCCTCGGGCAAAGATACCAACCGCGAGCCTCTCCTTAGGGGATAACCCCACTCCTATTCCCGATTCGCCTGATATCATTAGAGCTTGTGGTTCCCAAGTGAGGACTTCCCGGTCGGTCACCCAAACCGGTACTACTCTCACTTGGGCTCGCTTAACTACTTAAGCCTTTACCATATACCACAAGCCCCATGATGGGGAGAAAGGAAGTGATTGAGGAAGAAAACCGGTCAAAGTTGTGTTCTTGAGTTTTTTTAGGAAGGAAATTAGAGAGAAAGAAAGTGATCGAGGAAGGAAAGTTGAGTGTGTTTTGTTAATAACACTTTCTGCCCAGATTTAGGGAGAAAATGAATCACTTCCTTTCTTCTTTTCTTCTTTTCTCTTCTTTTAGTAACCATCTCAAGAACGAAGCGTTAGTCATAATCACTAGCTGATAGTTTGTTCTCCCATGTCAAAATTTTATGATCATAATTAAATTACTGGGTTAATTGCCTACGAATGTTGCCATTTTATTGATTTTTTTTTTCTTAATAAAACGCAAAACTTTGAATTTGTGTTTTTCTGTATATCCTATGATCATACTGATACCGAGAGGTAAAGATAATTTTTCACTAGCTAATTACACAAAAAAGCACGAATTCAAAAGGTTTTTTATTTAACAGAAAAATAAAAATAAATAAATAAATAATAAAATAAATTCACTACACGAAGTGACGAAACTATAAAAAATAATAAGTTAGAGATGCATTCTAACACAATTAACCTTAATTATTCTATAGATTTACAACTTTCGTCTAAAGATATTTCAAAATTAGAACTATTAGTCGGATATTGGTGCGCTAAAGATCATGTTTCATTAAAAGTCAAGTTTTAAGTTTCAATCAGGATAATTATTGGCCGGCCAAATACCACATCGTGTGGCATAACACCTGAAACATTTTCAAGCCACGTGAAAATTAAGTTTACCATGTATCATGATTATCAATCAATACAAGAAATAATCAAAATATCATGTCAAACATAAAATCAAACTAAAGATCTATTAAAGCAACCATATTTGGAGCCTTGGAGGTGAGACGCTCTTGTAGGCCAATTAATTGTGAGGTCCAATAAACCGAAAGGGAAGTTATGTTGAAAGACCCATTCATACATCTTCATAAAGCAAAGCATACACTACAAGATAATATCTGATCCCTTATACTATTCCACTAAGGACTTTTTCATTTGTTAATATATAAGAAAAAGACTTGTGTCATAAGGAATCCACAAAAATAAAATACTCCTTACATGTTTTAGTTAATGTATCAGCATAAACTTGTTTTTTTTATGGATTCCAGATAAGTTTGTTTTTTTAAGAATCCCAAAAAAAACTTTTAGCGCCACTAGCAAAGCTTGTGATACAGTTGATTTAATTTTAAACCTGGTAAAAACGAATGAGTAAGCTGAGCATGTTGACAAATACATCTGAGAACCGCATATTCAGTGAGTATGAGCACATCAAGATATATGACCAAAAGAACAAAAGTACATACAGATCATACAAAATATTACCTGAAAACCATCTATACTTTCCATTACTCGCTGATTGAGAAGATGTCGTCATTGGTGTATGGCGCACCCAATCTAGTCTTTTAATGTGATAAAAGACGATTCACATTTAAGAGATTAGAAAAAGGCATAAACAGGGCATTGTCTACCTGGATTTATAAGATTAAGTGATTTACTAATTGGATCATAACATATGATAACTTTGACTAGATTAGTGTCATAGGTCTAAGTTACATTCATAGCCTCTAATTTGCTTATTAAAAAGAGTGTTTCTCCTAAAACTTATAAAAAAACATGAAACAATGTGGATGTAGTTTCATGCTTATACACCATAAATGAAACCTTTATGTAAGCTATAAACTACCATATCTAATGTATGGCTATTCACAGTTGAACTGTATCCCAAATGTATATATTGATGAGCAATGGTGCATCCCAGTTTTACCTGCATCAAAGATAGTAAAGATCAGCAGAAGTGCAGAACGACATTTAATAAAAAGACAGAACCCGACAGGAAATTTGATGATTTAACTCTCCATACTGATACCGAGAGGTAAAGATAATTTTCCACGAGCTAATTACACAAGAAAGCACGAATTCAAAAGGTTTTTTATTTAACAGAAAAATAAAAATAAATAAATAAATAATAAAATAAATTCACTACACGAAGTGACGAAACTATAAAAAATAATAAGTTAGAGATGCATTCTCACACAATTAACCTTAATTATTCTATAGATTTACAACTTTCGTCTAAAGATATTTCAAAATTAGAACTATTAGTCGGATATTGGTGCGCCAAAGATCATGTTTCATTAAAAGTCAAGTTTTAAGTTTCAATCAGGATAATTATTGGCCGGCCAAATACCACATCGTGTGGCATAACACCTGAAACATTTTCAAGCCACGTGAAAATTAAGTTTACCATGTATCATGATTATCAATCAATACAAGAAATAATCAAAATATCATGTCAAACATAAAATCAAACTAAAGATCTATTAAAGCAACCATATTTGGAGCCTTGGAGGTGAGACGCTCTTGTAGGCCAATCAATTGTGAGGTCCAATAAACCGAAAGGGAAGTTATGTTGAAAGACCCATTCATACATCTTCATAAAGCAAAGCATACACTACAAGATAATATCTGATCCCTTATACTATTCCACTAAGGATATTTTTCATTTGTTAATATATAAGAAAAAGACTTGTGTCATAAAGAATCCACAAAAATAAAATACATGTTTTTGTTAATGTATCAGCACAAACTTGTTTTTTTATGCATTCCAGATAATTTGTTTTTTTAAGAATCCCAAAGAAAACTCTTCGCGCCATTAGCAAAGCTTGTAATACAGTTGATTTAATTTTAAACCTAGTAAAAACGAATGAGTAAGGCTGAGCATGTTGACAAATACATGACAACAGCATATTCAGTGTGTATGAGCACATCAAGATAAATGACCAAAAGAACAAAAGTACATGCAGCTCATCAAAATATTACCTGAAAACTATATATACTTTCCATTACTCCATTAGTATCCATTATACCGGGCTGATTGAGAAGATGTTGTCATTGGTGTATGGTGCACCCAATCTAGTCTTTTAAGGTGATAAAAGACGATTCACGTTTAAGAGATTAGAAAAAGGCATAAACAGGACATTGTCTACCTGGATTTATAAGTTGAAGTGATTTAGTAATTGGATCATAACATATGATACCTTTGACTAGATTAGTGTCATAGGTCTAAGTTACATACATAGCCTCTAATCTGCTTATTAAAAAGAGTGTTTCTCCTAAAACTTATAAAAAAAACATGAAACAATGTGGACGGAGTTTCATACTTATACACCATAAATGAAACCTTTATGTAAGCTATAAACTACCATATCTAATGTATGGCTATTCACAGTTGAACTGTATCCCAAATGTATATATTGATGAGCACTCCCAGTTTTACCTGCATCAAAGATAGTAAAGATCAGCAGAAGTGCAGAACGACATTTAATAAAAAGACAGAACCCGACAGGAAATTTGGTGATTTAACTTCCATTTTTGTCAGAAAAAGGAATTCTGTTATGGATTTATTATGAAAGATGGCCCTTTTTATTGCAATTATGTAGAGAAAGAAAAAAAATAAATAAATAAATAAAGAGTACGATTCGGAGAAGAGATTCTTTCTTGTAAGAACTGAAAAAGCCCTTTCCCTTTTTAATAAAAAGAGAGTGAACCAGTTGTTGGTTGATGCACCGACTTCACAAGGGGATAGAAAGCATACTAAAATATGCTAAATTAATTCCTTCCAGTAACTAAAGTCCGTTATTTTCAAAACTTCAACCATCAACTTATCAAAGTAAGGAACTATGTGTATCCTTATTGCTTATAAGGCTCAGTCCTATTCTTATCCTATTTTCCTTATGCGAACGAATTGGGATATGATCCCAAAGCATTCTACAAGGAAGAGTAAAAAAGCATGATTTGAAGTGTTACAGTTTCAATTATTTAACAAGTATAATAACACAAAGCATGGACTCACCATCATTAGTTTATAGTAACTATCGCATTGCTGTATTTTCTCTTTCTTCTCCTTGCTTTCCTTAAAATGCGTTCAGTTTCTTCCTTTGCTTTCTCAGCCAAATACCTTCCTGTAACATACCATAAAATCCAAGTCATCAGAACTATATGTGTGCATCAAAGACTGAATAGAAAGTTACAAACTTTGTTCATACACTTATTACAAAGAAAGATTCCGCTTATCTCAACAATCTTGATTACAGATGGACAATTGACCTAAAAAAAAGTTATGTTTCGCTAGAATCTATATGTTACTGTATTCTTATTGTTTAACGTAACAATCACTTTATTTTCCTTGAACCACTCCTTATTAGATTTTACAATTTCAGGATGGAAACACCATTTAGTTGATGCTCAAAAGTCAAAATAGAATTTTTTTCCTTTGAGAGAGGTTATGATTCTGATTTTAGGATGTTATAGGTTATACAGCAAGACAAAATAATTAAAATATGTAGTTACCTGTTTCGTTTTCATTAAAGAATGCAAAGCCTCCATCAAAATCTTCATCACAGTCGATGATAACTCTCAATTCTCTTTTCTACATCACACATAACAGTTTTCTATTAACATGTACCCAAGATGTAGTGTGCGTATGACTTGTTGTGTATGCTTGTAAGTTAATGTAAATGCCTTTTTTATGCATATATGATAAAAGTATGTGTATGTGTGAGCTTGCAAGTATCAAACGTGTTGGTCTTTCTTCGCATTCCATATTTTCAGCAGGATGGTCTCATACAAAAAACATGTGAGTTTTTCTTAGCATTTCTTCACTTTCTGGATCTAAATATAACAGCTCTAACGCGTGCATATCTCAGACTTTCATGTAATTGTCTTATTATGAGAACAATGTTTACCCAACATCATATTAAACGAGCATGAAGATGCATTAAGAATATAATAGACATTGTTACTTAACCATAGAAGTTCAAGGTACAGAAAGTAGCAAAATAAGGATATCTACTGGAAGAAACCATGTTTCTAAGAACCTATATTTAGTATTTTAGCATTATCTGTCGTAATTACAGAGGGATGATTTGGCCCTAATTTAGATGCACAAAGAAACAGTAATTACCGGTTCAGTCTGAGGAACTCTGGTGTGTTTGTGTCCATTGATGTCATCTCTATCCGTACTAGCAGTGTGTTCATATTTTACCAGGTTCCAGCTGCCCATTTCTACCTTGGGAATCCGAGCTCTTTCAACCTTGGGAATCTGAGTTCCTGACTGGACCTTTCGTGGAGGTGCTAAGCTGTAAGTAGTATAAACTTGTTTGTTAGTTCATTAATAAGCAGCCAACTTGGAGCTACAATTGCTCACACATGTAAACAAAATGCAGCATCAAAAAATATACCCTTTTGCCAACTATTGATAATGTTAATTGTAATCCAGAAGATCCCTCAGGTTATCTTCAATGAGGGATATTCAAATATTTACCACTAGTGAAACATTTCAGTAATATATGTCGCAAGCCAGTATCCATGTTCATTTGGTGATCGCACCATGTTAGTAACCGCATGAATACGTGGGATAATGAAAAAATGGTTTCATGATCTGGAGATGATAGTAACTTGCCCAAAGTTGTTGAATAATACTCAAATATTTAATAAAATTGAAAATTTGCTATTACGGTAATACATAACTCCAAGGTTGTTGTGATTACTTTTGTGGTGATTCGAAGGTAGGAAAATAGTATCTACAAACATCACTTTTTTTGTTATATTGCACAAAAATGATTAGAGCTGAGAAAACCAAGAATATAATACAGGGACATACTTCTTTTGTGGGATTACTCCCACCGGTTTGGCACCATAGTTGACAGCCTGCATTAAGACAAGGAATATGCTTTGCTGTAAGGAAGAATTTTTTGTCACTTATAACAGCAGGAACTAAATATTCACACACAAGAGTACCCTTGGTGGGAGAACGGTGGGTGCTGGATTCTTTTGGTCCAATGCTTTAAGCTTGCATCCCAGTGCCTGTAAATCGAATGCTCATTGGAAATGGTATATACAAATCCTTGGAATTTATTTCCCATCTGAAAATACACGAGATCTGCATGTAAGGCATATGCATACCTGCATTTCGTTAGTGAAGGACTTGGAGAGATCATTACGTAAGTTCAATACAAACACTCTAATCTTTTCTTGTAAAGCGGAGAGCATGATGGAAATCTCTTTTGAGTTCTGGTGACATGTGTCTTGGTTGAGTTTATCAGAAATTGATTTCAACACCCCATTGAGGGTAGATTTAACATCTTCCTGCCCAGATTTAATATCTTCCTGCCCCTTGATCTGTTTACGTTATTTCATTTGAATTAGCAAATATGAATCAGCATTTTAAAACAATGAAATGTATACATGAACAAAATTATGAGGATAATATAAGGTATTCTTACAATTGTCTGCAGGGAGTTGTCATGTGCAATCAATTTCTGGCGTATGCTTTCCACTGAATGCCAACAAAAATTGGGAGACAGATGTCAGTATTTCATAAGTGGATACCTCATATCTCTATGCAATTAAAAGTCTAAATCTAGAAATAAACATCATTTTGTAACTTTCCGTCTCACTTTCTGTCATTGACTATAATTTATTGGTCATGGAAGTCCAAATAGAGCAGATAACTAATTAACATAAGGTGCTAAGTCTTAACTTATTCAAGTGAATGACAAAGCTTACAGGAATTGTATGGTTTAAACAACATTACAAAACAAGAATTTAACGAGGCTTTTTTTTTTTTTTTTTTTGAACAGCCGTATGAGATTGATGTACTTGCTATCTCTTGCTAATTCTTTCGTTTATTGACTCGCATAGTACAACCTTTGCTAGTAGTCTAGCAGACAATTTTGATTCAACCTATTAATAATTGCTGAAGTAAAGAAATTTCAGATTTTTTTGCCAAGCAGGTCATTTCTTTCTCTGAATCTTAATATCGAGCAAACTATGAGGTTGATATACTTACTATCTATTGCTAATTCTTTTGTTCCTTTGTTAACTTGCATTATATCTGTCTGAATAGATTCCAGCATCAACCCAAACCTGCTAAGTGAACTTTCTATAGTTCCTAGCCTGTGCTCAACTTCTTCACTCACCTGACCTGCCCATGTGTTTGAACCATCAATAAACGTGTGAAGCAGAAAGCAAATGTTACGATAGCCATGCATACTCATCTCTTTTAAGCCATTGTACGGTTCATAAAAAACTTACATCTTTGCTCTGAAACACCAGAACCCCATTTACGGATTGGACCTTTCGAAGATCTTGCTATTGCCATTTGACTTTCTTCTCGTGTGTGATTGACTGGAGGTAAGCGTGGAAACCGTCTCACAGAATTCTCCCTTTCTTGAGATATAATCGACTAAAAAGAAGTGAAGTGAGGAAAGTCAGTATATTACCATTATGTGAGCAAGAGCTTAGTAGGAAGTTGAAAAAACATAGTGTTCTTTTCTAAAGATCAAGAAATGAGGAGCATCTCAATTCTCAGTTACAATCCTAAGACTTACTATAATACTTCCAACAACCATATACATGACACCTCAATCTAAATTCTTGGTCTGAATCAGACAAATCAACCATACACATCAATTCTAGCTCTTAGCACCTTGGTGATTTTGTTAATATATTTGTGAATGTAATAGCTATCATAGAGTTGAAAAACAATTATGAATATTTGTAGAAGTGTCACTCATGTGGTGTATTACAATATTAATCTGCTATTTTCCAATGTCCACATATAATTATAAACGAAATTAGAATCAAATGCATATTGAAGAAGTTCAATGACTTGATTTATTATGCTTTTAGGCTTGTTAACACCAAAACCAGAATGAGGCACGCCACATGCATAAATTTTAGATTATATTAATCAATTCTACTATTTCATAGTCAGCCAACGAAGTACCAAGACAACTAATCTGAAGCGTAGTGATAAGTGTTCCTGATAAAGTGTGCACTAAAAAAAATAAACACAGGTGCAGGATTGGGAAACAAGTTTTTTAAGATGCCAAATGTATTTTAGGCCATATGTAAAAATAATAATTAAAATTAAATTGAGATAAACCTGGTCGTTAGTAAGTGTCTCATCTTGTGAATTCTGCGAGAACTGGGAGAAACCAGCATTCTGCTGAGATGAAATCCCCTGAGAAAACGATTGCTGTGACCGTTGCTGCTGTTGTGATTGTGATTGTGATTGTGATCGTGATTGTGATCGTGATTGTGATTGTGATTGTGATTGTGATTGTGATTGTGATTGTGGTTGGCTGTTCCTAAAAGTTGAAGACATCTCTGGCAGGCTGCTTGACAGAACTGATCTCCTCCTAAATTTCATAACATCACCAAATTAAACACAACGATTTAGCAAACACGCAGACAAAAAACGGGTCATCTACATGTCATATCTCAATTTTTAACATAACATGAGGATAAACGCATCCTGTCGATATCACATGTACCCACAGACTTGCAAGTCCTTAAATATCAGTTCTTCACCAAAATACACACACGAAGCTTTTAAACACGCACACAAAGTCAATTGCATTTACAAAGAGCAACAATCTCATACAAGTCAAACCATAGTGTCTCTTGGATAATCAACATACACACAAAGATGATTGCATTACAAATAACAACAATCATATACAAGTCAAACCATGATATGTGCAGGATGATCCGGATTTTGCACAAAAAACTTCTAAATCAAGTTCAATTCTTCACTATAACACAGCATTCTAATCAGTTTATAGCAATCTACAAGGAAGTTTCACAAAAATTATCCTATTCTTGTCATGCAAGCATGATCAGTTTATCTCCTAAACATGTACAACGTCACTAAAACACACAGTAATCATTTTAAAACTCAGTATCAGTTTATCATAATCGACTCAGAAATTTGCACAATCATATTCAAGCCAAAGAGTTGTGTAACATAATCAATTTGACTTCCTAAGCACTGCAATTTCATTAGAGAGTCGTCTACATTACCAACACAAATACATCTGTTATTCACCAAAAAAAAACGTGAACTATATTAAATATCATTATCAGTTCATCAGAATCCACACATCGATGTGCACAAACTATCTATAAATGTCAAGAACAGACACAAAACCTAATCACTTTACAAGTATAATTAATAATTACATCACAAAATCGTCTACATTACAAACACGAACACATCTATCAACAGTCATAATCATTGAATTCATGTTTTAACCAAAAACACAATTTCATCACAGAAGCGTGTACATTAGACACAAACACATCATAGACATTTATGTCAATCAAATACAACATTTCACCAAAAACACAAGCGAATTAAACATTTTAAACATCAATATATCACAACCGACACCTAACTTCTGCACAAATAATCGAACAAACGTCAAGCACAAGTACAAAACCTAATCACTTTATTTCCTCAATATGTTCAATTACATCACATAATCGTCTACATTACATACACAAATATATCTGACAACAGTTACAAATCATTCAAATTACTCATTTAAACATCAATATCAGTTTATCAATCGACAAATTCGCACAAAAGTATACCTAATCACTTGATCTCCTAAACAAATACAAATTCATCAGAGACTCTTGTACATTACAAACAAAAATACATCTGTCAACAGCTGTACAACGTTTAAATTCAACTTTTCACCAAAACTACACAAATCAAAGATTTTAAGCATCAATATCAGTTTTACAGTTTATCACAATCAACACCGATATTCTGCACAAATAATGCTATCAACGTTAAGAACAAGCAATAACCTAATCGCTTTATTTCCTAAACAAGTACAATCACATACCAGAATCATCTGCACTACAAACACAAATATATCCATATATTATTTAAACTCCACATTTCACCGAAACACGAGAATTATGCAATTTAAACAGTATCAGTTTATCACGATCGACACGAAGTTCTGCACAAACTATCCTATCTGTCTAAAGCACAAATGCAAACCTAGTCACTTGATTTCCTAAACAAGTACAATCTCGTCAAATAATCGTCTACATTACGAACACAAAAACCTCTATCAAGAGCTATACATCATTCAATTTCATCATTTCACCAAAACCACGCGAATTAAACATATCAATTGTCAATATCAGTTTTACACAATCAACATCGAAACATAATTAACACACACACACACGCGCATAATCATCCAAAATACGAACAGCCACAGCGACTCACGTCATCACATATACACAAAGCTATCTCACACATAATCACTGGATTCAGCTAAATCACACTCCAATTCACTTCATCACAAATAACGCACAATTATAGCTACAAATAAGCTACATAAGCTAAATTAAGCCTAATAACTCATCTAATCACCAGTTATCACGATAAATCACACAGATCTAGCTCAAAACACACAGTAACTAACTCCCTAACTAATTTAATCAAATTTATGCAAACTAAACGGTAAAAAATTGGGCTGTGAATACGAAATTTAACCTAGCTTTACAGTTCGTCACAATGACACAATCATAGCTACATATAACTACATACGCAAAGTTAAACCTAATAATTCATCTAGTTAACTGTTCATCGCTATAAATAACTAATTATTTCAATCAAATGCATGCAAAATTGACGGTAAAACTGTGCGATTAACAGTTCGTCAGTAACTAACACACTGTAGCTCAAAACACACAGTAACTAACTAACTAAACTGATTAAATGTATGCAAAATTGACGGTAAAATAGTGCGATAAAATAAAAACGAGATGTAAACCTAGAGTAAGTTAACCTAGAAGGAAGAGGAAGAACTGAACAGTTGCTGATATCCGACGCCTTATTTATCTTCATCGACTTCATTNTGTCAATATCAGTTTAACACAATCAACATCGAAACATAATCAATACACACACACACACACACACACACACACACACACATAATCATCCAAAATACGAACATTCGCAATGACTCACGTCATCACATATACACAAAGCTATCTCACACATAATCACTGGATTCAGCTAAATCACACTCCAATTCACTTCATCACAAATAACGCACAATTATACCTACAAATAAACTACACAAGCAAAACTAAACCTAATAATTCATCTAATCGCCAGTTCGTCACAATAAAACGCACAGATCTAGCTCAAAACACACAGTAACTAACTCCCTAAGTAATTAAATCAAACTTATGCAAACTAAACGGTAAAAAATTGAGCTGTAAATACGAAATTTAACATACATTAACAGTTTGTCACAACGACGCACAATTAGAACTACATAAGCAAAATTAAACCTAATAATTCATCTAATTAACAGTTTATCGCTATAACTAACTAATTATTTCGATCAAATGCGTGCAAAATTGACGGTAAAACTGTGCAGTTAATACAAAACTTAACCAAAAAAAGGTAAAAAAAAATCATCTAATTAACAGTTCCTCAGTAACTAACACACAGTAACTAACTAAATCGATTAAAATTAATGGTAAAATAGTGCGATAAATACGAAATTAAACCTAAAAAGTAATATATCATCTAATTAACCGTTCATCGCAACAACGCACACATACACAGCTTAAAACACACAGTAACTAACTAAATTGATTAAATGTACGGAAAATTGACGGTAAAACTGTGCGATTAATTCACAATTCAACCTAAAAAGGTAAAAATCATCTAATTAACAGTTCTTCAGTAACAAACACACAGTAGCTCAAAACACACAGTAACTAACTAACTAAACTGATTAAATTTATGCAAAAGTGACGGTAAATAGTGCGGTAAATAGGAGATGTAACCTAGAGTAAGTTAACCTAGAAGTAGGAGGAAGAACTGAACAGTTGCTGATATCCGACGCCTTATTTATCTTCATCGACTTCATTGATTTTTTTTTTTTAGTGTGTAAGTTAGTTATCGTTGAGTTTGTTGTTCAGTTGATTGAAATGAAATGTGATGTTATGAATTTGAATTGAGTGTGTTATGTGTCAAGTGTGGGGTGGTTTTTTATAGGTGGGATTGAGAGTTTGGGTGTGTTGGTGTTGAGGTCCTTTGGGTGTTGTGGAATAACGGATGGGTCTGAAGTTTGGGTTTATGTCATTTTGAACCTTTTGGTGACACATAGTCATGATTTAATAAATAGCGTGAGGCGTGACATGACGGCATGTCAAGCCTCACGCCTTAGAAATTCATGATGAAGTTATGGCGTTTTTTAAAGCATGAATTAAGCAACACAAAATATTTATATATTTATATCATATTTGATATTTCATAGATATCGAGTTTACAAAAAGTATTATACATAAGGAATAAAGTCAATAAACTATCCTTGCATTTAATATTCTTCATTTTTTAGAAAAAAAAATACTAAATAACAGGACCAAAACGTAATTACCGTTCCCATATACATGGTCTGCATAACATTATAACTAGATTCCTTAAAAATGCCTCAAAAAAGGCGGTACACCTTATCGCACATTTTCACGCTTATCTCACGTCACATCTAAAGCCGACGCTTATGTCTATTTTGTAACGTGAAAGTCGCTTCTGGCATTTTAACGGCGTCATAATGCGCCTTTTGAAACCTTCCATATATTTCATTCGTCTCAAATTATATAGTTGAGTATATATGTTTACTTTTAAGTTGCACAGAGTTTGAGATATGTGATACTATTATATTGTGCGCCAATAAAAAAATATCAACTTTTAAAATTCATTTTAATTGGTTGAAATTTAAAACTGACATTATTTTGAGACAAATCAAAATTGAAATGTGTATGTATAAGTTAAGACAGAAACAATACAAAAATATGTGTTTAAGCAACTGACAGTGTGAAGTCTTTTTTACTAGATGTACGAGGATTAACTAATAATCTTGTGGCCACTTCAACATTTATGTCTAGTCATCTTAATGTTTTACATAGAAATATATTATTAATAGAAATATAAATATTAAAATAAAGCCACCGTCTCACAAGTTACTGTGAGGTAAAAATAAATACATGAGATTCTACATATAGTAACAACACATGTAATTCCACTTTAAAGTTTAAATAACGATATTTATAGAAAAACAGTTTTTTTCGATGGTGATTATATGCTATTAAACACGCATAATGTTTATAATAAAGTCAAATCTTTCGCCTAACAAAAATTTATACAAAATATTAATCGATATTGATGCATAATGAAAAATTAATGTAAAAACTCGCATATACACGGATGCCAAAAGTATATAACTATAATGCTTTTTACATAAATTTGTAGTAAATCATAGTTAACAACTTGCGTATGCATAAAGTTACACCAAGTATTCGGTATTTCTGTCAAACAAATGTTGGTGTTTTGTAATGATTTTTCATGTTTAATCAATAGCTCATTACACAGGTAATTTGGACCCGATAGTTGGGCCAAAAATCCATTGAAGTTTACACAACGTCCAGTTTATCACAAGCTTTCTGTGGACTGCTTTGAGAGCCCCAAAGCTCTTCACAGTTGAATACCAACGATAGTTTGAAGTTGTCTTATCCCTGTCCACTTGCTAATTAATTAAGATTTTCTTTTAAAAGAGTTCACTAACTTCTCAATTAGCTCTGCATATCGCCTTGCAACTCGATGTCCTATGAGAACTCATTATACTTGCCGTAGTGTTTTCTTTGACAATGTACAAAGATACATATGGTTTAGATTAGGGATGAGCATATCGTACCGATTCCCGTAACCGAACCGGAACCGTCCCGGTACCGTACCGATCCCGTACCGAGTCCCGATATATGGTACGGTACGGGACTACTAAATAAGGCCCAAAAAAAATCGGGACCTTTCGGGTTCGGGACGGGACTTATTCGGGAAATCCCGTTTGGGTACCGAAATTATAATAGTCCATGTTTTTTAGGGAATTGTATCCAAGTACCCCATTTATTCCATGCAACTACACATACGGGCTTTCACAAGATTAATTATTTGTTGAACATGATTTAGTTTGTTTATTTTAAGTACTTGTTTTGAACATGTAACTGGATGTTATGTTGTCCTTTTGAACATTTTAAGTACTTGTTTTGAATCCTATGTTGAGCATGGCACTTTGCAGAATATGCTTATGTTTTTAGATATTACTGTTTTAATCTCAGACTTGAAGAAAATCATAATCAAACATTAAAGCACATTCTTACATAAACTTAAAATATATAAAATGACTATTCTAAACATGATTGTATTCGTTTTAAAATAAAATGACTATTCTAAACATGATTGTATTCGTTTTAAACGCTCAAAATATGCAGGATTAGAGTTGCAGCACATGCAAACAAATGCTTAAAAAGGATCATACTGATCTTTTGTGCATTGTGTCAAAATTGAAAACTTTTATTTTCTATATTATAATATACACTTGATTATATTCATTAGAAGATATAAAAAAAATAAAAATAAATAAATAAATAAATAAATAAATAAAAATCAATGATTTTATTGATTGTTTTGATCTCAGTAAGCTCTAATTACTTAGCTACAAAAAAGACGCAAACTTTGACTTCTTATAAGTCAAACAACATGGTTTAACAAAAGCGGGAATATCCCGATACGTACCGATTTCCCGGTACCGTGTCCCGGAACCGGTCCCGGTACCGGAATCCCGTTCGGTACGGGATCGGTACACACCTTTCATGGCCGGGAAAAAAACGGGAGCATCAATTCGGGACGGGTTCGGGACGGGATTGGTCCCGAGCTCATCCCTAGTTTAGATACTCTCATGTTATAATCTCTTTATGTTATGAGAGAAACGAAAATATAGTGAGTTAGCTAGTGACAACTTTTGTTTATAAGTGTGAACATGTCGATAATATGGGTTAGAAAATTTCATTAGTTATAGTTATGCTATTATTGTAATCTATAACTAGTGCTCAATACTAAAATATCACTTATGGGGTTTAACCATTCAATAGTCATAACTTCTCCAATCTATTCAGAGTTACATAAACTCAAGTGATATGATACTAGTGAAATGAATATATCATCAAAGAAAGATGTTTATAAAGCATATATATAAACAAACATATACAGTAATCCGTTGTAAACGTTCATTCAACATCTACTTTTTAAAGTTTATAAAGCTATGTTTTATTATTTTAGATAAAGTATTCCCTATATAGAGATGGTTTTTTAGTGCCAAAAACGTGAGCATGTTAGCTATTTTGCTAATAATGTCCTAAGCATGTTGTATTGTCTCATTATGTCATATCCTAACTCTTACCTAAAATCTTTATGCATGTTCATCATGTGTTTTGAACCTAAACTTCACTTGTTCCACCATAAAACTGAGGAGTTATAATTATAGACTCTAAAATTGTTTTAAAAAAAAAAATAAAAAAAATAAAATAAAGGGGTTAGTTAAAATAGTCACTTTCAGCAACACTTTCGGTCTTTCACGAGATATAACATATTAACCATAAGTGATAAGACCATTATCTTATAAGCATTTTAGTCATATATCGCCATCTTTTATATCTCTTTAATTATCTTTATCAATTGCTTTAGTTTTACTTTATGTCAAATCACACTGAAACGTAGACTAACCAAAGTCCAAAACCATATGTTACATTACTTAAAAAAAAAAAAAAAAAAAAAAAAAAAAAAAAAAAAAAAAAAAAAAA